>JABFDZ020000044.1:33337414-33356021 GCA_019775955.2 Pollimyrus isidori | reverse complement strand
TGTGTGTGGATGGGTGAATGTGAGGCATAAATTGTAAAGCGCTTTGAGTGCTCAGAAGAGTAGAAAAGCGCTATATAAATGCAGTCCATTTACCATATTTGTCCTCATTTTGTTTGCCATAAATGGGTGTATTGCGATATTTACATAACCTACAAAAGTCCCTGTCTCACAAATTCTTGGTGTAATGCAGTGAATAGTTTTGGGTACAAAGAAACAAGGTTTCGTACTGTAACTTTCTAAAAATGTTAATATCACAATGAAACTATGTATAGCTTATAAAATAAATGGCATTTAATGCACACCATTTTAAAGAGTACATAATTTAAAACGTTTACAATGCAGCATACAGTGAATCTATTCTGCAGTTAGAAGTTAAAAATGAAAAATTGAAATTTCTAGAGATCAAAGTTAATTGAATAAGTCTGATAAATACTCTTCTTCTGTGGCACTGCATTCTTTTTAGTTGTTTTCTAATAAAAAACAGATTTTGGGAAATGCGGGTATTATATTTTCTCTGATTCATATTTCATAGTCTGAAAGGAGAGCGTTTTTTGATTTTTAATTTGTGGGGCACTTTTGTTGTCTCCACTGTTATCACTACTCTTTCAGATGTTGGATTTGAAGTTTGACAGCACTCTACAACACAGAAATACACAAACACAAATCCCCACAAAAATACACATAGTTCAGACAACCTACTGTGTGAAAAAAGAATTATATTGCTTAACAGTCTAAGTCACATGTTGCATTACTGTGAAATTGTTTCTATCCAACAGTTCTATAAAAAACTGAATAATTCAGGACTTGCCTATGCATTTGTAGAACACTCTATAAAATATGAAGAGCTTAAGTATGGGTCTAATTGACCTGTTGTGTATAATGTCAATTAGGTCTGCCAGTACCTCCAACCGCTGCCCCCCCCAACAAGAGCAGAACACCCTGTGGGTATCGATTTGCTGTACTGTGGGCTGTTTCCCGTGGATTTTGCTCCATCCTGGATGGTGCAGCCTTGCACAGGGTGTCTTCATCTGACAGCTGTCCATGGCCACATTATTTCCATCTGCAGGATCCTGCTGCTGTCAGTCCAAGGGTCCTTGGCACTGCCCGCTTTCCACATGTGTTGTGGGATTCAAGCAGAAAAGTTTACCAATCGATGCTGCCAACTGACTCCCTGGGTTCTCTTGTCAAATAAGTGCTGCTTCAATGTAAACCTCAGACTGTGACAAACAATAGACAAATGATCCTTGACAGTACAATTTTTTTCACAATCCTTTGATTAATTCTCTAAAAGAGTCCTGGAATCTACCCTGGGCAGCTAATCTAGACAGCAGTGACTGATGTTTAGACTAGGTTTGGTGTAGGAACACATAGTCTGCTGTAGAGGAACAGTTTGAGTCCTTAATTTAAGGTTTATATACTCAAAAATAGTGCATGAAAGATTTTCATGCAAAATTATCTGAAGCGAAATTGGTAATAAATAAAAAGGATAATTACGTATTATGCAGCAGATTACAGAAATATATAGTCAGTCTTGCCAGGGTACATTATTACTTTGTTTCAATGCAGTCCATATGGAACAAAAATGCAGGTGGAAATCGAAGTTGTTTTGTGGAACATCTCTTGTCCTCTACCTTTTCCCACAGACTGAGAGGGTGGCTTATCAGCCCTAATGATGAGACAGCTGGAAGCCATTTGCAGGAGGCAGCATCGTCCCTCTCCGGTCAGATTAGCTTTTGAAAACCAGAGAACCCATTTAATCTCTTCACGTCAAGAATAGATGAGCTGCTCTGACATCAACAAAGGATATTTTAAACTAATGTAATTTTTTTTCGTGATTACAGTTATCTCTTTTAAAAACATCCCAGTTTTGATCTGTGTTTTAGGTGAGCTATTATACTATTGTTAAAGAACCACCTCCTTTTAATGCAGTGTTTTCAAAATATTAAAACAATGTTTGTCTTTTTATTTGTTTTGGGAGTACACTGAAATATTGATGCAAAAATTCAGTTGGACTTGGAGAAGAAGTTTGTCACAAATTTCTTGAATAAATTGCATGAAAGTAGCTGATATAGCCTTTCTTTATTGCTGCAGTCATTTATAAAATCATTCTTTTATGCAATTACTTGTGGTTATTTCTTTCCTCCATTTTACTGAAATGCATTCTATTACATAAAAAACATGGTTTTCTGGTGTGGCACAGTAGTTCAGTGAAGAGCAAAATGGTCTCCAGGGTTGAGCACTGCCTTTGTCTGTTGGAGTGTGGAATGGTTATAAACCTGATTGTAAAATAGTTCTAAGCCTGTGTATTTACAGGGTTCCTTCTGCAGCCCAAAACATACAGTTTAGTGACCAAATGACACTAAATTGCCTTTAGGGTGTTACCATGTGTATGCCTGTAAATCTAATGGGTAGCTTTCAGGATCACTATGAATGTGCACTGCAGAAGTCATTTTGGATGGATGTGGTTTACTTTATTCTACTGTATTACATTTTATACAATAAGAAAAGTGCTGCTGGGTAAATGTGATACCTTAAGTTATTTTAAATAGTTCATCAAATTACTTAGGAAGTATAACCTCATTTCCAAAAATGGTTGGGACGCTGTGTGAAATGTAAATAATAACAGAATGATTTACAAATCACATAAACCCATATTTAACTGAGACAACTTATAAAATGTTGAAATTGAGAAATTTTATTGTTTTATGACAAATATACTTAATTTGTATTTGATGCAAGCAAAATTCTTCAAAACACTTGGGACATATATAGCATTCTGTTTCTATTTTTATTTAGCATCCCAAATTTTTTGCAAATTGTGTTGTATACATTTTTTGTAGACTTACAGTGCTTGCAATCAGCCACTATTTGCATTTTCATTTTGTTCCGTTTAAATTATTGTGCTCAGAAGTGAGTTGTGGAATTAGACTTGTGCATCAAAGTCAGTCTGCTGCTTAGATATAGGTTAAAACAGTTCAGACAGTTATGGTATGTTTACTGTCAATATGACAGCTCTTAGGAGAAACAATATCTGTAACAACAGACTGGGCTACACTGTGTATTTGCTTGTGTGAGTCTTGCATCTTTACAGTGGTACAGTTAAATCTCACAAAATAAGTATTTTACATTTGTAAAACATCAGTTATCCTAATAACCTTTCCACCATGGTAGAATGGTTACAGCATTGTGATCTTGGGATTAATGGAACACATGGAGTAACATTACATAATCAGAATATAAAAAGTGCTACAGTTACAAGAAAAAGACGTAATCAGGTTAACCATACATTTAGATAAAAATGGGTATCATAACCAGGATCAAATTCACAATAAATTTTTAAATGAAGAATGATTTTCAGCAGACACAGTACATGGGCAAACAATACTTCTCTCAAGATATTCTCCTGTCTCATGTAAACCACTGCAAAAAATGCTTTAATTCCATTGAAATTTTGCAACTATTTGCATTGTGTGTGTGTACACGTGTTTGTGTTACAATATTTCTTGTAGCAGTTTTAATGGCGTAAGACAAACCTTTAGATCATATGAGTTCATATGAGTGCAGAAAACATGGACGGAATCCACATATAAAGCTGAAATTGACAGTAAACCGTGAAAATCCCGTAGAGTTAAACAGGTTTTTGAATCAAAGGCAATTATAAATTCTTGGAAATGTCAGTTACCTGCTGTAGTTTTATTAATTGATTGTTGAATGGTATTGGATGAAATGCCATAATGTTATGCAAGCATGGTTTTTTGTTTGTTTGTTTTTGTATTTCACCTGGGGGTGTTCCACAAAACAGGATTTCTCAGTTAGCTGGGATTAGTTCAGAGAGAAGTCCTGATTGTTCAATAAGAGTTTAGGTAAGGAACATTCCTATTGGACAATCATGACTTCTAGTTTAAGTTAACCCAGCTAACTGAGATTTCTTGTTTGGGGAATACCACCCAGAGCTACTGCTAATGTTTTCATTTTAGTAGTAATACTATCCAATTAAATAAAGTTCATGAAAGGGATGTTAAAGTTCTGTATATGATTTCTTAAGAAAATGCATGAACACTTGAAGTAGTCTACATAAGGGTGACATGTAACTGTCATAAGAATGATATGATATGAATGATATGACACGTCATGCACATTAATGACGCGTTATTGATGTTTGTGACTGTTGTCATAATGTGTCATTCAGTTCTAAAAACCAAATGACACATTATGACAACAGTGATGTTTATGACAACAGTTAGTAATTGGGTTACATTACTTGTATTAGGCTACTTTTTTTAGTAATTGTATCAGAATACATTTCTAAAGTAACCTTGCCAGCCATGTTTATACCCTAAAATATAGCCTAAACTCTGGTATTACAACTGTCTAAGTTGAACAGAAAAATTGTTTTTTGAATTTAAAAAAATGCAGTGTTGGGGCAAGTGTAGCTTGATGGAAAACTGAGATTTCAATAATCATTACACCTATGGCCCATGTGGAATGGTTTGAAATTATGATTTTCTACAGGTTAAGGCGTAAATTGTTTAAGATGAGCACTCTATGTGACTCATGCTGCTCACACAAAATAAAGGAGTGAAGTCAGCCAGACTTCCCATTTACTCCCAAAGCTACATGTGCTGATGCTACTCACTCAGATTGATGGACGACCTTGTTGATCTCCTCAACATTTTACATGAACCAGAAGATGTGTTATCTGATGGAGGCTTGCTTAATTTCACTGCCCAGTTCAGCCCTGTCAACCAGGCTGGGGTGGAAGGGAGGGGGGGGGGGGGATAGCTCTCTCTTCTCAACACGAGTCTCCGCTGGATGACAATGCAGGGCTATTCTGCTTTGGCATCTACCCACTTCACACTCACTTCTCCCTCCACAATTAGGTACACAGGTGTAGAGCACTCTGGTAATTATGGAACAGCAGACAACTTTATTGAAGTATTCATTAAGAAAGACAAAGTTAGAAGAAGTAGTGCAAAGTACATTTTCGATTGGCTTTTTCTGAAACACATAATCCATCATCGAGGAGTTGCATTTCAGCACATCTTAATGGAGTAATCCCCTGTATCGTTTTCAACTGTTAGAAACATCCGGTCCTTCTGCTGAATTTTTTGGCTTTTTATTTTGCCTCGATTAAAAGGCCTTGATGGACCTGAGGTAGACATTTCTTCATCTTTCACTTTTTCTCACACCCCCTACACTTCACCCTTTTGGATCTCTCTGCTTACGTGACGTTTACACTACCTTACATTAAAATATTGTCATTATGCTTTTTTTAGTATCACAACAATATAACAAGGTAAAGGTCACATTAAGGCCAAGAATTCATTCGGAATTCATTATGTGCATTGCCTGATAAAATATAAATAATGCTTTTAGTTCAGATATTATACGAATGCTAAAGGAAATTATGGCTTTTTAAACAATATAAATATTTTTTATGGCTGTTTGTCCACCAAGAAGAGAGAACAAGGGGAGAATGTTATTTGAACTATGCCCATAAATCATAAACTGTATACAGTAGAGTTAATGACTTTCACTTGTAAGCATTCATGTTTGGGGCAGATCAAGGAGGTGAAACGCAGATACATCAATCCCAAACGGTCATATCTAATTGGATGGCATTTTTGGGACAGGATCTGAAGTTTAGGTCCTGCCCTGATCAGTAAGGGAGTAAAGAAATTTCCCATAGATCTGTTACTTCTGTCACTATTGAAATTCCTAAAAGTAATTAGCTGGAATACTTGTTAAAGTCTGGCAGTTTCTTGCTCATCTAGAATTATCATGAAACTGTAAAAAGTAAATAATGTACTAAAATACTAATCTGATTATTACTGAACTAAAACAAAATAAGACCATGTATTTTAAAGAATTTCTGAACAAAAGCAATTCCCTTTTAATTAAAAATTTAGCTTTCAAAGTAAGAATTGAGTAAATTAAGATTTATAAAATGAACTGTTACTCAGAATATTACTCAGTGATCACATGTGCCAAAATTAAATAATAAAAAAATATAATAAATAAAAATTACAAACGACCATACTGAAATACAATATATATACAAATCTCTAATATCACACAGAATTTAACTGCATTTTGCTCACACTTCATTTGACATATAATGTTTAATGTGTAGTGTATTTTTACATAAAATTTATTATAATAATGAAATGTGCTGGAAGAAGATGTGGCTGCTTAATTTCCACTATTCTAGGGCCTCTAAGGCTCTAGATGCCTTTGGATTATTGGCCGTCTGCAGTGATTAAGGTAATATTTAAACTTGTAGGTTAATCGTGTGCATAATTTCATTTGGTAGTGGTTTGATATCAGTAATTGTTTTTCAGTTCATCATTTAGTTGCCCAAAATAATACTCCCTGAATTTTTATACTCATCTGTCCCCCACACATCACTTTGCCCTGTCACTTGGTTATTGCTAACTCTGTAAAATTACTGCAGCATTCTCATTATTCTACCCACTGCTCCACTTTATTTGATCCTTTCCTCTGCCATTTATCACTTTACTACCTCTTCTTCAATACTTTATTATATGTGATTTGATATCTCATCGTAGTTAGTATTTATACTTACTATTTATTGTATTGTAATGAGACACTGTGCTGTTAATTGTCTGTAGTCTTTTGAGAGGGCATTCAAGCAAGAATCTCATTGTACTTCGTACACTACTTGTACATTTGACAATAAATCTTTAGTGTTAAAGTAGTACATCAGTAGGAGCACGGGCAGTAGATTAACAGTTTGTCTCAAGGACTTGAGAAGAGACTCCTAGACCAGCGTGACATGTAGTAGATTTCACGAGATGAAGGCTTCTCCAGGGAGCTAGTAGAAAAGTCTGCCAACAGCTTCCTAATCCAGGGGCTTTCTTTTTTGAGCTGCAAAATAGTGCTGTCAATTAAACCACAAAGATAACTCCAGGGGCTAATAAAATGACACCCCTATGGACCATGGACCACCTCTCATGCTTTCTAAAACCCTTTTATTCATGACTGTTGCAAAACGTGAGCATTTTAACAGAATGAGGCAGTGCAGTTTCTTTGTATTTTTTATTAAGAGCTTTGGCCAACAGCATTGCATAACATGATATGTTCCATTCACTCATCATCTGAATGCAGGAAGTTCCAAGCAGTCAACTTTTCTCCATTTTTACTGTTCTTGCTGAAATCTTCAAACTCAAGAACAAAGGCCATGAAGGCCCCCATGTCTAGCCAGGGTTAAGACACAAAAGCTAAACTAATCTAATTTTGATCCCACTGTCAATTGAACAAGTGATAGACTAGCATGCCTCCCACCCTTGCCCTGGTCAGCAGAAAAAAACTTAAGTCTCTGAGTCCAAAGCCACACAAGTCTCTCCCACAAGCTGCCTGCCAAGATCAAAGGCATGTGCTTATGAAGAAAAAAAGCAGGAGCATTCTGATCATCTCAGGAGCTGCAAACAGTGTAACATACACAGTCCTTTATTTTCCTATTTATTTGAATTCAGATTAAGGCCTGATTGCAGTACCAAAAGGCTATTCATGCATACTCTAAAATACATTGCCGAAATGCAAAAACTTTGATGATGAAGTGAAAATATTGAAAATATAATGCTTAAATCAATCTGAAATTGTATACCCATGAATAAATGTACAAACAAAAGGTTGATATAGGAGTAGGTTGAATACTCCAAAATACTCTTTTAAATTTGGCAGTTCTATTGCTATATGTGGCAGTTCTATTGCTAATGTAGTTGCGTTTATTTAAATAAACAACACTCAAATTAAATCATTTACTTCATCGACACTGCTTAATATGTTACTTTAATTAAAATCAAGCAAAAATAAAACACAGTTAACAAAAGAGACAATAAGTTGACTAACAATGTTGTATCATTAGATGAGCTGAAACAAATTGATTTAGATTTATACTATAACAATAAATACTATAAACAAGGAAAAAACACACTAGTTCCTACAAAGATTTTACAAAATATTGTTTGCTCATACTGGGCATCTATTTCTTGATACATACTTAAGTATGCATTTCATGTTATACTTTTCAAATAAGTCTGTGCTTTACAATTAGGGCACTACCAGTACTATTAACAAGGCAAGAGAGATAAACTACAAATTTACTTTTGGAAAATAATAGTCAATATTAGTCATAATTTCATAGATTACATGAAAGGGATGTCTATAGATCCTTGACTTCCTATTATCCATTACAATCTGCAGTAAATTAAGATGAATACAACAGCATGTTCATTATGTGTCACTGGCATAACACAATCCCCAAAAATCTGTCTTGCTGTTCTCTTAAGGTAAGCCATTCCCATTACATTCCCTTGTCATTTTTATTTTCCCTCTTTGGTTAAACATACTTGAAAAAAATCATAATTTTACAGAAACAATATAATTTAACAAAATATTTACAAATAAGTATGGAAATAAACCTTCTGATACATGTTGCAGGAAATATGGTCAACTGTGTGCTGAGTGATTTCCTGAGTTGGAGCACTGTAAATCTACCGTTAAATAACAGCTATTGCTATTGCTTATTTTTTCCACTCTTGTTTGGTAGACAGGGTACACTAAACATTGAACTAAAATCTGTGTAGACATTTGTCTGAAGCACAGCATCATACCAGCATGCATTTTTAGTGCAGTGTCTGGGTTCATGCCATGTGAAGGAAATAGGGACCCATCTCCCAGAAGGCTGTCCCATTGATTCATCACTTAAATTTTAACCCTGAGCCATAGATGTTCTTATATGCTTTTAGAAAGAGAATTTCAAACTAGTATTGTCAAAAGTAACAAAAGTACTGAAAGTACCAATTTTTATCATGTATAAAATGGTTTCAATACTCATTCTTCATGGTATCAATTCTACAGCCTGCACTTCTGGTTCATTCTGACCACTGAGGCTTGTAGGCTACCAATGTGCATGCCTATACCTGAGTGCAGTTTCACACACGGGGTGTTAAGCTAAGATTTCTAGTTTTGAAGCATCAGAACTTTCTGTACTGCGCTTAATCTATAAAGAATGTGGGCAGAATAGCATCTGGAAATACTTTTGCTTTGTGCTAAATGAAAGACACAGGACATATGGAAGTTGTGCCACCACACAATACTGACAAAATTGGCAAACACTGAAAATTAGCTAAATATTTAAAGGACCAACACAGAAGACCATACGAAGAGTTTCGAGAGAATATCTTATTTTTGAATTTATGAAATCTTTCTTATTTGCATTAAGGTAGACATTCATCTTTTTCTGCGGGTTAAACCATTTTTTTAGTCAGTTAAACACTTCTGCATTAAGACAACAGTCTGCAATTATTTTTACCCATGGGTTGTATATACAATCTCATGAGGTCCTGCTGATTAGTATTGACCACTCACAGTCAAGCAGCTGATAGAAGTGTTTGTGCTTTGAGTCACAAGATAAAGTATGCATGTAAAAGCTGTATGTATATGTGTATATATATATATATATATGTGTATATATGTGTGTGTGTGTGTGTGTGTGTGTGTGAGTGTGTGTTATATTATGCACTGTAACAATAATATAAAATACATGTAATTGTATTTATTTACTGCCCATGGATGTCTCTGAACATGATTGGAGCGTGATTACAATGGCTACTACTGTACTGAAGATGTTTTTATTTTTAAATATAGTGACATGAGTTTACAGAAGGTTGTAAAAAAATTTACCACAAACAAAATTGCAACTGAATTTTTTTTTTCTTGTGTTTCATTATATACTATGTTTGGACACCTCTTGAAATTCATTTCTGGTTACAGGCCTGCTTCAGTCACCTGTGTTTGTTCAGGTAACATGCACACATTTGAGAACACGAAACCAAGAAAAGACACAGCATAGTCACTACGCACGTGACACAGATAATAGCTCAATGTTGTGCTAAGTAATCTGCAATTTGGCACACGATGGTAATATTCTGAGAGAAACACAGAAAGATTTTACTCCCCCCGGCCTGCTTAAGTAGACTCTTTGACTCCTTAAGATACCTCCAAGACAATATACAGGGACGTAGACAACCTAATAATTGGAATGACTTAAATATTTTTAATTATCTTTCTTATATGTAAAATGTTAAATGTTTAATAGTAGGTTAATTACAGACATTTTTTTTAAATCTACCTAAATATCAACCAATAACATTTTACCTTCGAAAGGATTGTGTGTACACCTTAATACTATTGAATCGTTTCTGAAAAAGCATTTTTCTTGACTTTTTTCATAGTGTAAAAAAACGTTTGGTTAAGAACAATGAAGGTTATTCTTTTTCCTATTTGTGCTAACTGAAAAGAGTTTATCAATAGACAAAGCATAAATTTCAAAATCCAAGATTTGAGTCTCTCTGACAGGATTTTTAAGAAAAAGAAACAAACGGCTCTGGTCTCTTTCACAGAGATGACAGCAGTAGTATCAATTTCCGGAAGCCATTCCATCAAAACAGGGATTCTCAGTATCCTTCCTTTTCCACAGCAAAAATCATGAATGCTTTCACCAGAAAACCCAAAACACCAAGGAGAAAAGTAATAAATAAAAGGACAAGATGCATAATGTGATGGTTGTGGTTCTCACAAGATATCATTGAATCTGTACCGTCCATTAAAGTACTCTGAGAGTTACCTTTTTTGCATGAAAAGAAATTATGATGCTATTGTTACTTTAAGGACTGGCTTTCATATGACTTCTACAAATGGTGAAATATACCAACACTGTCTTCAGATGTGCCTGGAAAATAGTTTAATATTAATATTCATAAATGTGTAACTCCATCCTCTGCCCTCTGAAGAAAAGCGCAAGCTGTAGTCTTTGCTTATGTACAAAAATCGTCCGACTAGCTGCCGTCACTCCAGTCAGGCATGAGGCCCACGGGGTGTACTGTGTGGTACTGTGGGGATAGTGTACGGGGCATACCATGGGTGTACAGATTACCCTGAAGGCCTGCAGAGGAGGACTGGAGACTCCCGCTGGGGCCGCAAGGCCGGCCTAGGGTCTGATGGGGAACGGAATTATGGTACACACCATGTGCATCGCTCAGGGAAGGGGAAGTGTGGCTTGCCACCCCACTAAGTCTTGGCACCAGTGGACTGGAAGTGAAGTGGGCTGAGAAGTGCTGGTAAGGCAGCCGCTCTGTAGGCTGCATAGGTGCCACAGGACAGTTGCTATAGGATGGCACAGGAGCCCAGGGACTGCAGCTGATGTCCTCCAAAGCTGTCGTGGCTTCGGGCCCCTGTGTGGTACTAGCATACATGCAGGCCTGCCGTTGTGCAGACTCAGTTCTATAATTCCCTGCCAGACCTGCAGACTGGCAGTAGTTAGCAGAACGATAGTAGGCCTCATCCTCACTTGGGGAGCTCTCAAGGTAGGGCTTCTTGTATGGGTGATCTCCTGTGTGGCACTCATCCTCCACTACAGAGACAAAGAAAGAGGTAAGGTCACCAAAAAGCACCTTAGCTAAAAGGCTAACAATCTAAGATCACAAAAAAGAAGCTTAAATACACTAGGCATGATATGAGAAACAAGTTATTTAAGGTCAACAAGACAGCATCAATACTTCAGAGATTTTGAACATCTAGTTTTGAGGAAAAAAATTGGCATTTGATCCATGGGTGTATAACATTATCAATTCTTAGAAATTTTTCAGTGTTACTCTGCATTCATTTCCCTTCCATGTCTGACAATTAACTTGGTTTTTCATTCTTCAGATTCCCTCCTTTATATAGCCATGACTAGAAAATTGTGAAAATTCCCATTCATGGAATAGTACTCTGACTACAGTTTTTTATTTTCTTTCATTACTTGCAGTTATTGTTTTCATCCCTGAAACATGCCATATTCCACTACTCTTGATGCCAAGCAGATACATGTTTTTATCGGTTCCATGTAAAGGAGCTACCATTATGCTCTTACTATCTTCTGCTGGTGGATTGGACATATAATACTATGAAGGTGGTTTGGATGCACTTTAGAATTCTGATGTTTGCAAATTGTAAACTTCAGAAAGAAATGTAAAGATCAGCACATACTATGGGGTCACTTGGGTTTATCCCAATCTCTATTTGTCTTTGAAGCATAATGTAATAATATATAAGGAGTAAGAAATTTCTGTACTCATGACAATGAATTAATGTAACTATAGTAGCTGTTCATATTTAACTTTCATGTACACTCATGAGCAAAAAATTGGCCAAATCCTAAAGGTTGAACATTTACCTTTGGCCAGTTTTTTATTATTATTTTGCCCTGTGGGCATAAAGCAGGATTTCCTAACGAGCTTGATAACTTAAACCAAACGTGAAAACTGGTCAATAGAAAGAGAAGTAAGGACATTTCTATTGGACAATCCTTACTTTTGGCTTGTGTTATGTGGCTAATGAAGAAACCCTGCTTTGTGGAATCCTCCCCAGGTAGTTCAGAAGTTCTGCTTTGTAGAATACCCCCCTTGAGTGTATGTACTTTGTTATCGTCAAGCAATTTTCTCTTAAAAGGTTGATGATTTTCTGAAGTATTTCCACAGTAGAGTGTATTTTAACATTTTAAAGCATAAGATGACATAATTTATAATTTAATATTAATATTGACATATCTAGTGGTGTTGCGGTAGTGGAGGCCTGCTCACCTTTCCTCTTGGTGCAGTGGTATACCTGACTGTGATCATGGGGCAGGGGGTAGGAACCTGTCTGGGAGAGCAGGTTTGGTGGACTGCTGCCTACGCCATTCTCACAGGGGTATGGGGAGATCAGGCCCGTCGGTGAAGGGAGGCCACGCAACTCCCCTCTATAAGGGCTTTGGCTAGAGGTACTCCGTTGACGCACTGTGCTGCGAGGGACCACTGGGTACTCCTTACTGTTGCAGACATGCAATAGCGAAAATTAGGTATGACAGATAGGGAAAGCCAAGTTTTTTAACTATGATAAATCATTATCTCCATTTATAACCATTATTATGATATGATGACAGGATGACTAACAACTTCTGACACAGAGAGAATCTGTGTATGCTAAAACAGCCTAATTTGTCCTAATTGCCTTCATTTAACTAAAGATACTAGATATTTTGGTTGCATCTGTCTTTCCTGGGCTTTAAAAATAGTATTATGGTGGTATTTTTATTCACCATTGCAAATCAGTATAGTTTAAGTCAATATTTTGTATTTTGTTATTTGAAGATTGAATGCAATCTTTAATTTAATGCATGGCAGTTATATTATTGGCAGTGCATTTGTATGTGACCACTGAATCAAGTCAATCACCATTTTTAAAATAAAGCTTTAATGGGCTAATACACTAAACCTGAATAATTTAGCTAATTTAAATAAAACCCCAAAAGCATTGGTGTCAGAATGACCTATAATATGAAGCTTAGATTTTTACACTTTACTAATGCTTTGACATTCATACAAGAATTAACTTTGGCTTGACCTGGCTAAACCAATGTGACTATGGGCTTCAAAAAAATGAGGAATTCATATTTTAAAAAAATCCTCCCTTCCTCTCAGGCACAAACATGCACTTTCAGATTCTGACCTTTCTAAAATTGAATAGCATTTTGCTGCTAACCATTATAACATACATAAAGTATGGATCTAAAAATACTCCACAAAGTTTTGTTACATTACATAATATCTCCACTGCTAAACCCACCATTGACTCTTTAGCTTCCACCTCCCTCTCCAAACAGCGAAAGAGCCTTACAATCTTTTTGAATGTAACTTCTCCTTAATTTTTTTTTATAAAAGCAGCATAAGACATTTAAGATATTTTTGTTTGTAATAATAAAAGCTAAATTGTTTAGCAGATACCTTGATAAAAATGACTCACATTGCCTACAAAGTTTGATCTTTTACTATTCTTTCAACAGGAGGCATAGCGAGAAGTTCCTTAGTAAAGAGTACTACAACAGGGTCTCGGACTTTAGCAGGCAATATCTTCATGTAAGTGTATAGTAATCAATGCTCCCTCCTTTTAGTCTCTTTATACTATAAAAAATGCTTTGAGGCATAGGAAAAGCCTATTAATGACTGCTAGTCTGGGGGGTGCGTTTCTCGAAACCATCGTTGCTAACTACATTAGCAACTTCCGTCGTTTGAACTATGTAAGTACGACGCAGGTGTTTCCCGAAACCATAGTTCAAACTACAGAGGTAACGATAATGCAGACTTACGTAGTACGATGCATCGTTAAATGATGCAGGTGTTTCCCGAAACCATAGTTTGAACGAAGGCTTGTGAGCTGTAGTTATAAGTACAGTTCCGGGTAAATATGTCAGCGATGATGGAAAATGCAGTCTAATATGGGTATAGTCACTGTGTAAATAAGAAATGTAATAATCTTTAATACCTAATAAGGATTAATTTAGCTCTATGATTACATATAATGTGAAGTTGTCTGAAAATGTAGTTTGAAACGTAATTGTTGTGTGGGTCTCTGGTCATAAGTACAGTAACTGTCTGTAGTGAGCAACAGGGACAAATTTCAGACTGCAAAGTATTGATTAGCACAGGGTTGACTAATTTTATCCAGAAAGGGTCGTTAGGCACACAGCTTTTGCAGCAACTTTGTGCTTATAGTAAAACTTAGAGGACCGATCAACTGAAGAGTTCGCACAACTGGGTTTGAGCAACTAATCGAGCGGTTATAACAAAAAAACCTGCACACCGGAACTTTCTGGATAAGATTGCCCTCCCCTGTAGTGGCACATGCAGTTAGTGTGTATTGCTTGGTAAAGGATGTTATGTGCCATATAGTACACTTCGCCGTATATATGGAACAAAATAGAAATAATAATTATATAAAAAAACATTAATAAAATAAAAAGAAAGTAATGAAACCCAATAATAATAATAATAATAAATCATTATCCCTTGTATCATATATGTGTACATGTGTGTATTTGTAGCCCTATACAGACCATTGGGTGTTGTGCTGTTTCTTCATTACACAAATAATTTAAGAGGGACAACAGTTGCCTTAGAAAAGAGTACAGCATTTTGATGAAGTACTCCTTATTCACTGACAGCTGTCATTGCCATAATGGAAGAGGAGAATGACACTACAGCGGTCAGATACAAATCCATGCCTTTGTACTCGGAAAATTACGTCTGTAATGTTTGGATATTACACGCACCTGTCTATTCCAGTCAGCCACAAGCATTCTGTAAGCGACCACGTTGGACCAGGAATTTCTTGGTGGTCGTAGTGTGACTCAGACTTAATGAACTGCAATCAACGTAATTGCGATGAAGCGTCTTTCACAAAATGCAGTGTCATAGCTAAAAGTTCTTCTGTTTACCACTCCAAGAAGCATTGCATTATTTTGCTACTATTGCTCTTTTTCATGTTATTGGCGTTATGTGACTGACATAAGTTGATGACACAATATATATATATATATATATATATATGCACATATATATACACACATATATATGTGTGTGTGGTTACAGTATGTATTTTACACAGTTCGCGAGTTTTTGTACACAACCAGCTGTGAAAGTACTTTGTTAGGTGTTGCGCACAACTTGCCATGAGTCTGACTAATCAGCGCTGGAACCATTGTAGTTCAAACTACAGAAGTCCTAACTAACTAACTAACTAACTAACATGGTTTGAACTACTGTGGTACAACGCTTTTGGGAAAAGTCATTATTCGAATGTTGGCTAGTTTGACCTACCATAGTACGATGCATAGTTAATGCTAACTTCCGTCGTTGTTCGGGAAACGCACCCCTGTATGAGATTCCATGGTTGTCGTCCAGACATAATAATCAGGGAAGCTTGTGTTTACTTCACACTTGCATAGACTGAAACATGCTCACTGGTTTAGATTTTGTACCAGTATGATTATTATGGTTTATACTAAAGGAAGCTCCCCTATCTGGCACCTATGCTCACCACTGGATGAGAGAGAGTGAGAAGAATAGTTCCAGCATAAAATGTAATAATTATTGCTAGTTTTTCTATCTAAATGGTTGATTTTGTGAACTACGGCAGGGAAAGTCAAATCAGTTTCCCCTAAGGATAATGCAGTGTGTTTCTGCAATATTCTGATCCTTCAGAAAATTTCTGTTCTTTGACTTTTAAAATCTAAGTGCTAGAGAAAATGCTATGGGAGAACAGGCAGTGGTTGATAAGCAGTGTTATGTTTTGACAAAAAATCTGACTATATTGTTCGTAGTGATCATCTGGGTGAATCAGACACATGAGAGAAATACCCTATAAATCCTGAATTTTATATTGCTGCTCATAACATTTGTTACATATAATTAAGCAGTTAAAAAACAAGAACCAAAGAACAATGATGTATCCTATTTGAGTTTTAAGATTGTTTCGCCTAATATGGGAATTATTATGTGTTATAATCTAATATATTATCGTTCCCACTTTTTGTCCTTACATTTGATATTGATGTTTATTGGCTGTTACAAGGCAATAAAAATCATTCTTAAGCATAAATTTATCCAATACATCTAAGAAGAAAAGGCTTATCTACATTTTAATTTCCTGAAGGAAGCAACATTTAAATTTATCAAAAACACTCTAAGGTGTGTGTGGCTATTATAGATACCTCTGCATCCTGGACATCCGGTGTAGCTCCATGTCGTCACTCCCCCGGAAGCCTTTAGCAAAGGGGTTGTTTTCAATCTTTAGCTGTGTGATCTGTGAAACAACCATCAAGGTGTTATGGAACATGTGCCTTGTGTATTACTCTGTTACATCCATGATGATAGGAGTGTTACCAAGAGTACATGTATATACTAATACCTAATTAAATAATTTTAGGCAAGGCAAGGCAAGTTTATTTATATAGCACATTTCATACACAGTGGTAATTCAAGGTGCTTTACATAAAAGGAGTAAAAGCAATAATAAAACATAGAAGAAAGTAAAACAATCATAAAAACAATGATCACAACGTAACAACAAAAATTTTAGAATAATTATCAACAATCTTCCTAGATAAAGCTGATTCTAGATGTAGAAATATTCAAGAAACACCAAGAATGGACATTGTTTCTTAGTAATTAAATACAGGGAAGTCTTCTGCAGTAGATTTTGCCCATGTGACAGTAGTGGATCCTTGATCTTTGTGCCGAAAGGGCCTAGTATTTCAGTAGCAATGAATTTCTGCTTGCAACATAATGCAGCAAATATTTCTAAATAATCTTGATGAAAATTTTCTACACAATATTTAAGAATGTGTTCAGCAACCTAAAAAATTGTTTGGTAATCAAGTCTCTGATTTGTAGCTAAATCTAACTGATGCTGCTCACTTAGTGCACATATATAAACTATAAATCAAACATGGTATGTAGAAAAATAACAGGTTGGAGATCAGACAGGCTACCCCTTACAGGGCAAGATGAACCAACCATGCAAAATTACTCATGACTATCTCTGGGTGACCAGTAAAGAGAGCTATGCAGGCTACATGTATTTTACATGCTTGATCATCAGATCAGTAAAAAAACAGGACCAAGTAGTCTTTCAGGCTTCCTATGTAATATTAATAATTGTGTCAAATGTATATTTTCTTACTTTTCAAATAACTTATTTGTAATGTTTAAGCTGTTCAGCCTATTGGCACACAGAATGCGATGGCTATGTTTTAACATACCATGTCAGTGGTGAAAATTGCATTTTGATCATAATGTCTGTCCAGATATGCCATGGTGTTTCTCTACTGGTAAAGTAATTTTTTTTCTGCACCAGAAACCGTTCATATATAATCAGTAATTACACCACCAAATGCTAGGTGATACATCATTTTATATGTTGCGTTTGTTTTTCCACCCTTCGATATATTCAGTAGTTTCAATTGAAACTGAAAAAACATTTAATAAAATATCAATTTTTTGAGTCCTGGTTATATCTGCGCTTTTCTTCCTACAGATACATTTGGAAAAATGATTAGCCACGACAAAGTCACTTTTTATGCATTTTTCCTTCTGTAGTTAGTGTCTATGCTACTTTTTACCTTTCTAATCTTGTAAAGTACGAATAAACTTAATGGAGGTAGGTGAAATTAGCACTGTCATTCTGATTGTTTTGTTGGCCTGTTTCTACGAGTCCTATGGTGGATTATTTAATGTTAGATATTAGCATCACTTCAGTTTCAATCAGCGATAACACTACACCTTGGACATACGCTACCAAATGGACCATTCCCATTTTTTCGATCTGCACCGTCGCAGCGTGTTGTTACATTTCTGCGGAGGTGCACGTCAGACTACGACAAATCGGCTACGCCTAGTCACAACTTTGATTCAAAACAGAAGTATAAATCAACCAGAAACGCATTTTCGGCGGAGAAACACAGTATGGGTGCGAGGCAGTGCTTGAAGTGGGAAAAAGTAAGTGCAGGAACTCTAATTTTCCGAGATTTGACATTTGTGCGGTGAAAAAAAAAATCAAGTCTTTAGGATGTGTTGGTTCAAAAACTTTTTTAATTTAATCATTCTTCCAAGAAATAACCTATAGGCATAGGCTACTTTATTCTAATCCACAAATGGATATACTGAAAAAACCATTAAAACAACATGAACCAGACCAGTGTGAGAGGGAGGATATTTTGGCACAT
>JABFDZ020000044.1:33310581-33337314 GCA_019775955.2 Pollimyrus isidori | reverse complement strand
AAATAATTTAAGAGGGACAACAGTTGCCTTAGAAAAGAGTACAGCATTTTGATGAAGTACTCCTTATTCACTGACAGTTGTCATTGCCATAATGGAAGAGTAGAATGACACTACAGGTCAGATACGAATTCATGTTTTTATATTTGGGAAATTCCGTCTTTAATGTTTGAATATTACACGCACTTGTGTATTCCAGTCATCCATTAGCATTCTGTAAGCGACAAAGTCAGACCAGGAATTTGTAAGTGGGCGTAGTGTGATTGAAACACAATGGACTGCAATCAATATAATTGCAGATGGAGGGTCTTTCACAAAATGCAGTGTCATGGCTAAAATTTCTGTTTACCACTCCAAGAAGCGTTGCATTATTTTGGGGCAATTGCTAATTATTATATATTTTACACAGTTCGCAAGTTTTTATACGCGACCGGCTGTGAAAGTACTTTGTTAGTTGTTGTGCACAATTTGCCATGAGTCTGACTAATCAGCGCTGGAACTACTGTAGTTCAAACTAGGGTAGGTTCGCCGTGAGTCTGACCAATCAGCGCTGGAAACACTGTAGTTCCAACTACGAAAGTTCAAACTAACTAATGTGGTTCAAATTACTGTGGTACGACGGTTTCGAGAAACAACTTCCGTCATTGTTCGAGAAACGCACCCCAGTGCAACACTACATCCTACCTATCCAGACATGCTATTGAGCCTTTCTGAGCATGTGCAGTTCCACCGTCTTGAGATTAGGGTTAGGGTTTAGGGCAGGGTTCTTCAACTCTGGACCTCGATTCCAAATCCAGGCCATGTTTTCAGTTGTCCCAGATAGCTGTTTAATAATTACTGATTCTGATTGGTCAGATGCTTCACACCTGTCTGACAGATAAAGGAAGGCTGGAAAACCAGCAGTGCTCGGACTTCAAGAACCGTGAGTTGAATAACCCTGGTTTTGGGGTTAGGGTTAATGTTAGGGTTTTTGGGGAGTTAGAGTTAGGGTAACAGTTAGGGTTAGGGCTATAGATTAGCACTATGGTAGAATGTTTTGATAAAGTAGCACGTTTTGTCAGAACAACAATTCTATCAATTAAAATGAAAAAAATAAGCTCCGTTTTGAATTCTGATTCGTCTTTCGTATTCATATTTTTGTAAACTTACATACACCTCATATATACTTAAACTACTTACACTAGGTAAAGGGTCCCCAATAGAACTGCCTGACAATGACACTCGCCACCATTTTACACTTTATGGGGTAGATGTGTGGGTTTTTAGTAGCAGTGACTAGGAGTTAGTTTGGCCTGCGCTGTAGCCTATAAATTTGTTTGGACTATGCAGTTGATGGTTTAATTATTTTATCCACCAAGGGTAATTTGATTTCTTGTTACGCGGTGCTGCATTTTTTATGACATCTTGCATGATAGTGTCAGTTTGATTATACATTATGTAGCACCATTGTCTAAAATGTCAATTATGCTTCTCGGACAGTTAATCAATTGCGGAGTAAAACAACTGACTATTAAAAACAAGAAACGAACATACTAATTGTCTATTGTGAGTTACATGCAATAAAACTGAAAGGTTTAAAAACAGTCTGTCTGTTTTGCGTTAGTATCTATTTGGGGAAAATTGTTAAGGGATCATTAAATTAGAGCTATAAATGATAATTTTAACATACCTGATAAGTTAAGGTATTGTCAATTGCTCTGCATAAAAATCAAACTCTGCATTGCACTGTAACATACCCTGTGCTACTGAAATGTTTCCTATATAAACTAACTGACAAAATTTGTTTTCTGCTGCTGAAGTGGGGGTGGGGTGCTCAACAAAATCTCCCCTAGGGTGGTCCAGTTCCTGAGAATGACCAAATATAGGAGTAATAGACTACCACTATTTAGTCAGAATTAAAGGGTTTCTGCGAATTTCAGTTACATTGACAATGAAAATTAAAGTTTTACGTTTTGATTGTTGCCAAAATAATTTAGGGCGTAACCCCTTATCTCGCTTGATGAATTTCACTTCTTGTTCTGGTGCACCTTCTTTTTAGGGTCACGTGCGATGGCAGTAACCGCTCTCATGAATACAATTAAAGTCACATAACTTTTAAGCGCTTTTTTGACTTAATGATCGGATGGAAGAACAGACCAAATTTTTTGCGATCAGCTAATACATTTTTTGTTATGTTATGAAAAACAGTTCTTCTGTTAATTTTCTAATGAAAGTAACACAACACATTATTAACTATAGAACGTTTTGTTTAGCCTAACATAATAATTATACTATTGTTACTATGGTGCTAGTAATGGTACAATTGCATTAACAATGTTGGTAACAGTCATTGTGGTGAAACTTAATCATTATTTTAATAATCCTATTATTTTGAATTTGAAAAAAAAATATTTTACCCAAGACCATACACAGACTTCTGACACTTTATCTGAAAAACATTTTTTTTAATTCGATACAGATTAATGATGTCCTAATTTAATTAAAAGTTTATTTAAGGTTCTCTCACATGCCCCACCAATTCCACTGGAAATACATCTTTTTAAGTTAAAGCAATGTTAGAAAGTACGTAAACGCTTATTCTGCATTAAACGGCGCACCATAAGGGCTGCGCTTTCTTATATGTGACTTAACATTTTTTGCAATTAAGCCTTGTGTTCATGAATGTTGCAAACATCTCGGGGAAGTCTTAACCAGATAACAGGTACGCGAGAACTTCTATGTGTGAAATACTTTCAGGAAGTTAAAACTTTTGTTTGTAAGAAACCAACAAATAAAACGATACCGGTGGAACGCTTGTTACTCCCGAAGACATTCTATTATTTATTTCTGCAGCCCTAATCTATGTGAGTTAATAAAAGTAATTTGCCCAAAAGTTTGTGGTCTACGGACCTCTCGTTTACGTCATCGGATATAATTAACGGTATCTTTTAAAACATTCGTTTGGATTTCCTCTTTCGTCTTCATTGGATTTCGTCTTCATTGCAAGAATGGTTCTTATTTTCCTCTGCTTCCTGCCCCACCTCACCTTTTAAGAATAGTTTACGGATCTAGGCAGCGGCAATAAAACAGAGAAACGGCCATAAATTAAACATATTTCTAGTAAAAAAAAAATGAATGCAAACCATTTTCTAAAGTACTCTTCAAATATATAGGCTAAGATTCGTTTCGTTCGTTTGTTTAATTAAACGCATTTTTCGTTTCAAAAACCGATAGAGGATGTAGGCCTACTAAGATTTTATGACCCATCAAAGTGAGCTTCTTCTCTTATATTCCTGTAATATATATAAGATTTTCCATTATTTTGACCACACTGCTTTTTTCTACTAAATCAAGATATTCAAATTTTCATAGCCTACCCTTTAGCATATTCATGCACAATTAAACCATTATGAATTGCGTACGCATCTACGCAATTAACAAATAACCCACTCAGTGCAGGCTAAATCTCAGTAAATTTCGCTTATTGCTTTAAAAAAATGTGAAAGGTGAGTAAATAATCTTTATAATAAGAATGGGATAATGCATGTATTATCGGGGAAAATGCCAAAATTTTGTTTAATTTACCAAAATGTATAAAATACATAAAATATTAATAAAATGTTATATAAAATATATAAAAGATAAAAGCTCCACAATGCCAAGTTGCCCTTTACACTTAATCATGTTAAATTAAAAATTGAAAACAATAGACCCAGCACATTTTATTAATGATTTAACTATTATTGCCCTACCAACAAAAATAGAAACTCTTCTTATTCTATATGCATATACATATAATATGGTTCATAATAAAATTAAATGTATTGGGATCTAGATTTCATAGGCCTAATATACATCTTGTCTTGTGTATTATTATGTTAATTGTAGACCTGTTTAATTTGGACTAGAAAATGTCCATAAATGTGTAAACATTACCTATACATAAACTATTACCTATATATATGCTATTAGGATTAGAATGATTAAATAGGCCTATAGAAATATTATATTATGCATTAGACATTAACTGGGAGTACATTATATTTGAACAGAGCACTATACTGCACATTTAGCTATTCCGATGTGGGTTAGGTTTCTGTGTTTTGTTTTCTTTATTTACATATGAATGCTGTACTGTATATGTGTGTGTGTGTGTGTGTGTGTGTGTGTGTGAGAGAGAGAGAGAGAGAGAGAGAGAGAGAGAGATGTGAGATAAAGATAAGAGCTGACAAACAATAATCTGATCCACATTTCATATTTGGAGTCTCACTTACAATGTCTAAAAACAGGTCAGACAGGCTGTACTCTTAGATATTTGCTGCTGCCATCATATATGTGCTTCACCAGTTAAATACTGAATTAATGTTGTAATTATACAAAAGCTAACCTTAAAGCAGAAGTTAATTTGGACCCCCGTGAAAAACATGAAATGTATTTGAAAACATTTAACTGGCCTTATTTTGTGGAAAATCATATACCCCATATAATAAAAAAAAACATATATCCCATATATAGAGGGTGTATTAATTTAATTTAAATAACTTTATTTGAATTACAGAAGTAAGCATGGTGCTTTTCAGATTCTTATAGAAGAGCCCTCTCATTTGTCTGACTGAATTTGTACCCTGAATTTAATAAAATACACAGTGTTGTAATTCTCTTCAGCCCTTAAAAGTTTGTGGTCTCTGACCTTTATTGGTGGGCTTGGGGCCTTCTCCTTGCCATAGGAAGCATAACAGTGTTGATCAAGGGAAAGAAACAGTTCAGTTCCTTATCCAAGTTGTAAACAGACTTATTGGAATAAATCAAACTGGACGTGTCTTAGATAGTAAAGTATTATCAAAAGAAAGTTCTGGCGGTGCCACTGTGACTTCAGTTTTGCCCATGTAATAGAAATGAAAATAATGAAGAACTACTTACATATTTTTAATAATTTAAAATTATTAAATAATTAAATAATAATATTCTTTCCTATAGGGTAATGCGGAATTTATTTCAGGAACTTCTCAGACTGCATTTTTTGATTGCCTTTTTCTGTGTCTCGGGGAAAAAAAAACACTGGGTCTTTGAAATCTTCACAGTCTTTTAAAATAATTTAAATATAACCAGAATTTATTGATAGTTCCTCATTACAATATTACCGTTTGAGACTTAATCTTCGAGTATTTATAACAGCCGTATCTTTGGCAGACTTCAATTTACATTAAGGAAGCATGACTACACCTTTCGCTTTATTCAGAAGTTAAACGTCTGGGTTTGTGATAAAATAACTTCGTTTAAATTATTTATGAAACGGTTTTGAATTTAGTAGTAGATTTAGATTTTAGCTGATCGATGCCAAATGTCACAGGACGGTTTGAACGAATCGACACAAGGTGAGTTTCCCAAAGCCGTCTTAGCGAAACTTCGTTCGTAAATTCTATCTTTTATCTTTTGACACGTAGCGTCAAGAAGGCTTCGGGAAACTCACCCACAAGCGACAAGTGCATGACATTTTTATGTAAGGAGTCCTTCAAGCAGCCCTACTTTAGTAAATTAAAGCAGCTAAAATGCCACAATATGTCAGACCACGGCAGAAAGTGCACGTAACTTTACCTTGTTCGCAGTTCGTGTAAATAAACCTATTGTCATTGGGTTAGTTTTCCCACTGCTGGATTTTGGTTTGCTTTTTAATTTTTTGGAAAATATTCTATTCAGGCTAATTAGCATTAATTAGTCCACGTAACAGTCAATTCTGCTTTCAAGACAATCTTGTTGGCATCTTAGTCACAAATCGCTTCTACAATGTAAAGAATTTGACCTACAAGATAAAACATATTTTATTAATTATACGAACAGTATAGTGATCTGTAATGGAATTTTAACTGTGTCGCTTTTGTAACAGAACATAATTATGGAACTTAGACGGTCAAACTTCTTACCTTATGATTTTGATAAGACGTAACAGCAATAAACGAAGTCTCCGCAAATACGTGAGTACAAAACGCCGTATTTTTGGACCCAAATCCATTATTTTCGTCGGCCTTCACGATATGAAGTCTGGGTTGGTATTTGTGCATGGAGTTTAATATTATCTGCAAAAATATGTACCAGTATCAATACATTTCACTGGAATATATAATAAGCACGCTAAACGCACAAGCTAATATGTTAATAATTGTAACACTTGCAGAAATATAATTAAATAGCACAACACATTCATGACCTTAGGTATAATCAAGAAATAATCTTGGCAGTTTAAGTAGATTTAGATTCTTCCACACTTTTTAACGGAGACATCATATATCAACTTCAGGTACTCAGAAGCTGCCCTGCATGATTTGTTCTACAATACCAATAACAGAATGCCATTGAATCAAGCAACCGATATCGTGAAAAGGTGTATGACTAGTGAACGTGCAATGTATTTTGTACTAAAACTTCAGTCAACACAAATAACTGACTGAATAATTTCCTTTACATAGGATATAATTAGATGTAGGCCTATATTCATATGTGATAAATGTATGTAGAATATTTTTCCAAACAACACAAAAAATAAGCAGATGGATAAATACATGCTTATGCATACATTCATTGAATAGCACTTTACTTTGGAATTATCTGTTTTAGTTATCTTATCTTGCACCGCATTTCTTTTATGTGCCTTAGCTGCTATCCCATTTCTCATGTTATATATTTGCAGGGTTGACTCCAGTGTTTTTTTCCCTATCAGTATGGCTTTATTATGCTGTTTGGCATTATTTTAATCATTACAGATATGAACCTTTTCATACTTTAGAATTTCTGAGAAAGTTTTATCTGTACTACCGCAAGTTACAGACATATATGACATTTATGGCATGATAAACTCATGCTTATGTCTCTGAAACCCCATCCAGATCCAGAAAACACGGATACATATAACAATTCAGAATGGATTTCCCAAATATTCATAAATAAAATACTTTATAATTACCTTACTACTTTTGGGTTGAACTAATGTTTCAGTTAGATAAAGCAGGTAATATGGCTTTAAAAAAAGACTTTTTTGGCATATTTTTGCAAAGTACACATTATTTCCTTAATTTTCTTAAACTGATGTCATGATGTATATGTAAAATGTATTTGTTGACCAGCCATGGCCCATCAGTATATAATAAGTAATGTGAAGGCTATTGAATCTCCTGGAGCTGTTTTATACTTTCAGCTGTAGGACAATAATAACAAGTTTGGTATAATATTACAAATAATTATTTAGCCAAATGTTAATTAGAAAGTGATTAAATCAAAAAGCTGCATAATCATTACAGATATATAATTCCGTATCATGTGATGGATTCAGTATCAGTTCGGAAATAGATTGATGGTGGATGGATATTTAAATATTTTCACTGTACAGTAAGTTCATATATGTACAGTGAAAACAGTTGCATCAAAATCACACAGATGGACTAAGGAAGAACTAAAATGTTTGCATCTGAAAGATCAACAGTCTAAAGACCAGCCCACAAGATGGCCGTTCTCTTCTTCTAACTTCTAAGCGGCATCTGAGGCACTGGAGTTTGCCCTTGCATACAAGCAAAACTTACCAGGCTCATGCATTTGTAGGTAGACCTACCATACACATTTCATACAAACGTTTTATATTCAATAAAGCACTTTAAGTTAGGTATTCATGGCATTTATTTTTAGATTAACTAATGAATTAAGTTATTTAGTAATAATATTTTTATGTTCTTTGATTTTTATAAATGTGTTGAATTTATACTTCAGTGTCCTTTGTCATAATCAGTATAACAATATAAAAAGATATGGTTTTAAATTATTTTAAATAATTCAAAAGAATTCCCCAAAGTTAGAAGTATATGGTGTATAAGTACTTATTAGCATTCACATGATTATTTGACACAGCTGAGTCATAGAATCAATGAATTGCACATATCTCCATAGCATATAAAAATTGAAGGCTTGTGTGCATATAGTACAAACAATAAGATCTTGAAAGTATATTCTGATCCCATTGAATGACTGTTTTGGTTATTATTGCATTCAACTTTTATAACTTCAATAGTTTTGTCCTAGAATATTTAATTTGGCTATTAAATCCACCCTTTTTGACATTTTGTTTTCAGCCTCTTTTAATATTGTTCCAAATGCACCATATTAAATCTACATAAGACTATTGAAGGAGATGCATGACGTAAGTGACGTCAGTTTTTACAGCGTATTTGAGATTTGGACATTAATTGGGCTCAATTGCAATTTCCTAACAAGTCCAAACAAAAATCTATGACCTTAGAATGCTGAAATGCACACTAATTGGGCTCAAAAGCAGTGTTGCTCAACAAACAAAGCAGATGCCTATGCCAATTCTACATTTCCAAAAAATCCCACAGCCAGGGCTGGAACTTCAGAACTGAAACAGGCCTAGATTGTTTACTATTGCTCTTCAAAGCATGGAATGCATTAGTAACATAATGTTTTAGGTCACCATAAAAAATACTTACATACTTGATGTATGTATATTCATAAACCACTGCTATCTTTAAAAGCTACGGACAACCACAGTAATAAAATGAATAATAATAATAATCATTTTTTTGTAAAATTCCTTACATATCAAGTGCCAGGAACACAAAGAAAATAATATACAGACAACAAAACATTTAACACTTACATGTCCAAATGGATCGAGGTGGTTATTTGTAAGTTTTAATTTTTGGAAGGAGACAAGCTGCCTCATCCAATGTGCTCCAGTGGCGGGTGAGTCTGGATGTACATAAAGCCTGCCAGGCATAGCAGGCTCAGCTTTCCCCGTTACAGACCTGTATCACCACAGTTAACATTGCATTAGCTTGACTTTCACACATTCACAATGCTTACAATCACAATTTCTGAGCTCATCATGCATTAACAATGGCTTGACCTGCTCACACATTTGGAGTGATCTAAATGAGCCTTTTAGACAACCAACATTTACATATGTGACTAGAACTACCATGAACTCAATATTTAAAATAAAATAAAGGTCAAATCCTGTAAAAGTAAAAGAGAATGATAATAGCTGATAATATCTTAGCACAAGAAACTGCCCAATAAAACCATTGTCCTTGAAAACATCCATTTATAAGTAGCACTCAACAATTACACTCTTCTTGTAATTTGGTCCACTTCAATGTTAATTTCATCAAACTCATAGCTTATTTACAGTGCAGTATGTCAAGAGTAGTATGGGCAAGTTATTTTGAAGAATTTTCTGCAGTTGTGCATTTAAATTCTGAGAACTGACACCTAATAAAATTTCATGTTATGTAAAATAGGCTATTGTCTCCTTCTTGCATTAATCAAAATTTTAAAACTCATACTGTAATATATGTGCTTAGCATGTCAAGAAACTGTTGAATACTAAATTAATAATCACTTGATAACTGCATAATCTTTTTGTTGACAGAAAATGATCGAAATATAGGTATTGATAAGGACTGAGAATTGTCACTTAACAGGGGTGCGTTTCCCAAAACCACAGTTGCTAACTACGGAAGTAACGATACTGCAGACTTATGTAGTACAATGCATCTTTATTGCTAAGTGCCGTTGTTGTTTGGGAAAAGCAGCCCTGTTCATTCTTTCTTTTGTTATATGTCTTTATGTGAAACTTCCAGGGGACCAGAGGAGAACGGACTGGTATTCATTTGATATATTTATGGAAACATTTTCTAAAATGTTTGAGTCAGCATATGTCATTGTAAAATCATTTTTGGATCACTCATAGTGAAAAATCCCAACTAAAAATGACTGGTTTGGTGTTTCCTGTCCAAGAGGTACTTTTCAAAGCTAACTGGAAGTTTAGATTTTAAATAATGCCAATAAAATCAAATGTAACACAAATGCTTTGTTAGCAGAAGTATTAATAATAATCTTCTATACCTGCAGGGTTCACAGGGACTCAGACCTATCCTGGAGGCTACAGGCACAAGGCAGGTAATAACCCAGGATGGGGCACCAACCCATTACAGAGTTCACTCACACACCATTGACAAATTGGCAAAAAACCCCAAAACATTATGCAGAAATCATGCAAACTCCACACACAGCCGTGGCAGAGATTTGAAACTGGGTCCAAGAGGTGTGAGACAACAGTGCTGAGCACTGTGCTGCCCTAATATCTAGTATTTAAAAAAGGTTATTAACAGTGTTTGATATTTAATCAAGCATCACAGAGATCCTCTGAGTTAATCCTTAAGTGTTACAGGGCTTATGTTAACAGTCATTTTCGAGTTACTAAATTATTAACTGTATTGTTATCTTTTACATTGAATGTACACATACACACTATGACAACTATAGTTTACCTTGTTCAAAGAAGACATAAAGGAACTTTGCCACAATTAGTGTAACAGACATGTTCATTTAATTAAAGTTCTTCAGAGTAAACAGTAAACTATCCACCTACAAAACTGTAAAAACAGCCAACTGTGGCTATATTATTTAAATTATAAATGTGTATGTAAAATATGTAAATTATTAATATCATACTTATTACTGGTAACAACAGTAACAACAATAATAAAATCTTTTTGTCCATTGTGACTGCTTATGGGACAAATGCTATAAAAGCTGGATGGATGGATGGATGGATGGATGATGCATAGATGGAAGGATGGATTTTTCAGATTTTACTAAACTTAATACATCGACTAAAATCAAATGTAACTAAAATTTGTATGACTTAATGAATTTGCAATTAATAATTGGGTTTTTCTAGAAGGCCACATTAATGATGAGCCCCATAAATTAAATCACTGTCAGAGTAAACACTTTTACTACATTTATTACATACCATTTATTATCAGCAAATTTGTAGCGGTGATCATCTGCAGGTACTATATCCATCAAGAGAATATATTTAGTTTTGGGATTTAGTCCAGTGACTTTCACTTTGTAGCTTGGAAACATTCGCCTGGAAAAAAAAATGAGAAGAACGAACTATAAATGTTGGCAAAACTGGTCATTAATACTGATGATGAAACATTTTTAGCATGAGGGGCTTGACAGCTGGTTTTCTTATAGTCAGTTCTTAAGTTTAGTATTTTGCCTTGTATTTTAATCATAACCAGTGTATATAACACACTTACAGAAGTATAACTTAAGGTTCCATATGCAACCCAAACCAAATATATTTTCTGCTCCTGGTTCCAGTTCCTGTGAAGCTGTACACTACTGTAAAAGCCACACATTTTTGTATAAGTCTGCTTAAATGGCTGTGTAATAATTTGTCTTAATTCATTCAACAAAACAACTGAACAGCAAATTTCAAAAATATATTATGAAGAACACTTCTGGAAATTTAATTTGAGGACTGAGTGAGTTTTGGTTCCCAGTGCCCTGACATACTATAGGAAGCCTTTGTTTAGCTCAGCTGCATCTCCTTTCAAAAACAAGTTTTGTAAATTTTCTCTTCCAATTGTTATTAGAGAACAGCTTTGCTAATAAATAATAAAACATCTCAATGCCAACAAATTAATAACAATAACACATATAAATAACATTTTAACAATTTTATAATGCTTTGGAATTAAATGTAAACATTAGATTTACGTGTGTCCTTATATTGACTTAAAAGTAAAGGAGATAAACAAATAACTGCTTAAATACATCGTTATTTGCATACACCATTTGATATATAAATTTACTATATTTTGTTAATAATACTTATTTTATTGCAATTCGTTTTATTCTACATCTTAAATGTATGCATTATTTGTGTGCATGAATACTTAATTTGCTGATCATAATTAAAAAATAATTTTAGTATTTCATGCGTTCATGTTACACTGGTTAATATTATACTGTCATTGGATCTTGACTACAGTACAATGCACATTTCTTTTAATAAAAAAATGTCAAAATTTAAATAATCCATTCATCAAAAAATATATATCAGGGAAGTTAGCAGTTAGTTAGCCTACGTGAACTAACACTGACCAGGTAGAATAACAATGGCCTTGTTCTGTTTTGGCAGAAGGTGATGTGTTGCTGGTGGTGGGGGATATGTTCCAGGGGGTGTTTAAAATGTTTCTATCAGGACAAAAAAATGGTTTAAAATGATCTACATTAAAACATCAATGTGAATAGAATAGAGATATAATATTTAAAATCATTTAACCCATGTAAGAGGTTTCATGACAAGGTATAATAATCTGAAATAGACAAAATGATCGCTTTCACAAACATAAACTTCAATATGTATGACTGATTGAAAAAGACCAAAAATAGGTGGATGTTATATTAAGACCCATGTAAATTCCATCTCTGGTATTTAGACCGTAGCCCTTGAACATTCAGCTAAAAACATGTTACTTTTCATCCTGAAAATGTTATTTCTTAAAAGTACAAAAATATCCGGTCCTGCGTATACCGTGCCTCGCTCAGGCACTTCCTGGAATAGGCTGTAAGATAACCACGATCTCACACAGAACAAGTAGCTAAGTAGAAATTGTATACGTGGAAAAATATAAAACCCAAAGACATTAAATATGTTCATTTTAAGGCATATATCTTCAACAGACACATACGCAAACACAGATGTATTTTTTTGTGTTAGCAATATGAAAGGGGCTTTATGCCGTATGGTTGCTTTCTTTGAGTTAGGAGAAAGGGATTTATATGAAAGTTGTACAATTTGATTTGTCTGATACATATCAAACAAATACAGATATCCAAATACAGCAAAAGATGTATCTTACCTGCCTGCCTTAGTGATGATCATTTCAGTTCCAACTTCGTGGAATTTTGTCCATAACTCTCGTTCATGTAAGTAGACGTTTATACCTTCCATACCCTATTAACAACAGAATATACAGTAACATAATGTCTATGCCTTCAAACACACAGACCAAAATTAACATTCATGTTTAAACGTATTTTTTTTAATAGTAAAACGGCCAGATATTTTTATGAAGTTATTAGTTTGGTTTTGAAATCGAACTCAAAACTATCAACGGCCATTTATTGATGTAAGAACTTTTTATGAGAGCAAGTATGTTACTGAAGTCAAACACTACTGTCTGGAAGCCGAGATATATTGCATAGTCTTCGTTTCAGAAGAATCTGGTAAATTGTGTGTGTGTGTGGGCGGGGGGTACGGCAGATATGTCAAATTACCGTTGCATATATTGCATAAATATAGGAAGACCACGCAATGTTCTATTCATTGTTGCAGTTAAATGCACATAGTCAGTATTGAATGATAGCACAACTGACATCTATTCTGTTTTGATACAACCTATCATAAAGTTAAGTCTACAGCAGTTTAAGGCCTTTAAGTAGTTTCGTGATAAAACTCGTCTTTGTCAACGGTGATGAGGACAAAAATAATGCCGTGACATACGCACGACCGTTACTTTCAAACTTTTTATTCTAAAATGCTTGTTATGAGTAATAAAATGCTATTTAAATGAAATATTATATAGCGATACAGGGAGAAAATATTAAAAACAAATTAATAGAATAATACTTTAATCACATGCCATAAGCGTATGAACTAGTGAAAGAGATAAAAAATGGTGGATTGCTGATTAACATACCTGCAGAAATCTAAATGGTAAATAGTGAGTTTCGTATTCTGTACTGGTCGTCTGATACCAACTAATGTATTTTCCACACCTGTTAATTTACTACAGAAGTATCTCAATTTATTTTTCTAAATAACTGCATACTCTATAACTATATAATTCTAGACTAATCTTGAAGTAAGATTAGCTTTCAGATCAGTTTTCGGTTCATATATTTGATGTTTTTTTCTGTGTCAAATAATATATTTCATGTTTTAACATAATTCTAACCTGTTGAGTGTAGGTTGTCTGGGATGACGGAGACTTGCTTGAAGTTCCCAGCTGACTTTCCTGTTTATTGTCGTCCTGTAAACCCTTTGACTCCGACTCATTCGGAGTAGCGGAGAGCACAAATGCTTCATCGGCATCAGCCATATCCGCAAAGGCTTCGGTGAAGGATCCAGCTGCCAGAATGACAGTGAGGATAATAGCATCGATAAGTAAAACATATTGTGCTAAATGAAAGCGAAGCATATGACCAATACTACATATGTATTAACATAAAATGTAAATGCCATAAAACAGAGTAAAATGAATTACTTACTCTAATTAGTTACTTAAACGCAAAAGGTGAAAACGATATACCCCCCCCCCCCTTTGTTTTTAAAGCGGTTGTCTCAATAACAGCTGTAAATGAATTTGCAATTATGGTGGATGAGAAATTCGAATTCCTTAAACTGTCGCTAATAAGTTTAACAAATATTAATCATAACCAATGACTGATTACTGGCTGGGAATTAATATACAGGTTTGCTATACACAAATAATGGTTAATTATCAGTTGTATATGGCAAAGCTATATATGAGATACCTTAATTAATGTGTCTTTACCACACACAAAAACGGTATGGTTCTTAATATTGTTTTTTGATTAAAAATATTTTAAAGTCGAATTTACTAGGAACATGATACTCCAACGGACAACAACAATACTTTTTGGTATTGTTGGTATAATATAGCTGTATTACATTATTACAATAAAGAATTAACTTGCTTGTTTAATTTATCACATTATTTTTAGACTTTGCAAGTATAAAACCGGAAATTGTATTGCATGATGGGTGCAATTTGGATTTCATTTTTAAAATCGGTATATTGTTAATTGAATGTAGCAAAAAGCAAAAACATTTATAACTAATTAACTGGTTCCCGTGTTTTTCCTGGAATAATAACAATAACAATAATAATAATATTAATATAAAACAGAATTAATACATAGAATGCTGCGTATCTGTTTATAGTTCAAAATGCAAATACAATGGCACGCTTTCAAAAACTCATATTTACAACTATTTCAGTTTATAACTAATAAAGACAATCTGCATGTTTTACTCAAAAACCTTTAACAAAAACAAACAATGGCAGCATATCTACTTATTTGGTGATACTAAGCCTATCCTAACGGCATGGAATATTCTTTACAGAATAAAATGAATAAAAAGTAGCCTATGCACAAAACTAAAATCAAAACATGCCATATAGTAACATACCAAGAAACCAAATGAATAATCATTCAATTTCATACGACGTTCTGGCATTACGTAGAAATTTAAAACTACAACATGTGACAATTAACACCGAAATATTATGTTGTTTTGATTACGCACAATACACGTAGGCCTTCGAAGGCAGAAAATGGTACAAGAATCACCAAAGCGAGTCAACCGTTGTGATGGCGTAAAATAGACTGCACGATGAGATCGTTTTACCTCGTCGTAAAAGACGAGTCGTCTGTTGCAGTCAGTTCCTGGTGGAAAATGCAGTTGTCCTGAATTCCGCAAGAAATGTTAATGGTTTTTGTGAAGTTTATACTACATTCCAAATTACTCAGCCCAATACTTGCACGACAGCAGCTCCGCGTATTTGTTTTTGTTCCAAATGCACTTCCAGGTTGCCAGGCGCCCAATCAAAATAAATATAGCCAAAATGAATCGATCATTGTTGCAGAAAAACGGTCCGTTTATCCTTTTTCTTGAGAACCGTCGGATTTTTTTTTCTGTCCGCCTTGCCTTGGTGATTGTTCTAACCATAGCAGGAATAATCTCCAAGAAGAGCAGGTTCGTCTCCGCCTTCAACCCCCATCACCCCTCTCTCTCTCTCTTTCTCTTATTATCTCCCTTTCATACTATCTCTCTACTACTCACTCTGTCACTCACTCTCTCTTTATCTTCAGTTACACAAGGAAGGCTTAAGAGTCCTAGAAGTCTGGCAGAAATTATGTGGGGGTAGTTTTGGTATGTTTCACCAACCAGTTCTACCAAACAGCCACGATTCGTTCCAATACTTCCTTTAGAATCCCACCCCTTCTGCCTCTTCCATCTCACCCATACTGTCGCTCTCATCCCCACCGTTCTTTCCCTTCCTCATCTGCACGCACCGCAAGGCAAGGTTTGCTTCACAATTAACACCAAAATATTATGTCGTTTTGATCACGCACAAAAATTTAATCATGCTAAATAGCCTAATAACAATACCAAACTCTATCAGTGGGAAATACCGTCGTCCACAAGATTACAAATCACACCGTTCCATTAAAATATGCTCGCGGTTCCAAGAAGGATTTGCTCATTCTGTGATGAAATATGCGAAGTGCACATGATGCAAGGCAAAACTTTGAGTACAGTTGAGCGATGAATAGTTTCAAACAACAGCAGTTTCCTTTTTAAATATGATTTATGCATGCAACTAGTAATATGTTCATTGTACATTGTTCACTGTAAATAAACACCGGATTTATGTATTTTTGCATTAATATTATCGCCGTCCAATATTCACTTAACACCGAAAGAATATTCATTCTTTGAAGCCGATTGGGTCAGACAGAGGTAAATATCGTATTTACACGTTACTCAGGAACAGACGGGGATATATAGTTTCAGAATTAGAATAGGCTTGTGTATCAAAATCACTTGATCACGGGAGATATGTAGCCTATATGTTGTTTTTGTGTTTCAGGTTAGTCTATATTTACAGCTTCAGTATCGCTGGCAATCTGGGTGCCGTTTTATGAAGAGTGAATACCTTTGTCATAAGGCTTTTGCTGGCATATGAACACAAGGAAAATGTCTTGGCCCGCAATGCGATTGCTTAGACGCGAGGAGCTATATCTCTTTAAGAACCCACTCTGTGATATCTGTGTATGATTTTTATTGGAGCTTTTTATTTGTTTTTGAAGCAACGATAAAATAAATTTCCCATTGTGTACAGAAAACATGATGGTGAGCACGCCAAATTCTTGCTACAGTACATGCATGCCACGAAAAGACAAATGCTATGAAAGGACACATACGATCTTTACACCATATGTTGTAGCCTGTTGAAATATAATGAAATAATGTTTCTCTACCTGAAGTTCAAAGAAGTGCGACGTGCCATTCAATGCCGTTAAATTGACTATATTAGTCACTATATTGGTATATTTAGGTATATTTTGCTCGTTTATGGTCCATTTTTATGAAAAAATCACATCTTACCTCTTTACTTGATATGTAGGCTTCCTTCGCGGATAAATAGACGCTTTCGAAGAATCGCACTTTTTACGCAGTCACAATTTCAGTCGCGTACGCGTATCATTACCCTATAGCCTACATTGTATGCTTGCAAGACCCCAAACACAACACTGTACAGGATGTATGCTATCTCATTTTCTTTTCTCCCATAAAAGTCACAAAATTCAACGCTTAATTATAAAACCACCTTTCTGTCGTCTGTTCGGCTAAAAAATCCATAAATTTGTGGTTAAAATTACTGTTGAGGAATATTTTCATATAATCCTTAGTCGAATACCAGTAACAATGCTCATCAAGTAAGCGCCCCCTGTGTCCTGATGTATTTCATCATATTTATATGCATCGAATCATTCGCCGTTGTGTTTAATTTCAGGAATTAATGAACAAATGGCAAGTGAAACACTTTCGTGTCAACCGGGCTGAATAATACTGAATGATAACACTGTTGTTGAAACTATGGGAGCCAATTATTTGTAATGAAAATACGGCAACTCATCAAACCCATGCCAAGATAAAGTAATATTGGAGGCGACATTGAACTCCGGAACATAACCTGAGTTGTATCAGTTGTACTACTTATGATGCTTCTATACCTTAGAATTATTCGCATCACGATTAACATGGATGGGTAATGGGAAAGTACAACAAAATACAGGCATCACAACACCATTGCAAATAAACACGTGCATTTTGCAATTTTCTCAAAGCCTGGTGAATAATTTTAAATGTACTTCCGCCAATGAGCCTAGTACTCCTGTTAAATTATACTAAAAATATATATTTTTAAAAGTTATCAATATCAACAAATACTTGCTTCTAGTCTTGCTTACTGCATGAACACTAGCTTCAACGACTTATAAAAGTTATATCCTAATGCATTAATTGTTGTTTCACCCTTTATTTTGGTATTTTTTACATTTTACACATTAGGTGAAGTAAGCAGTGAAATTGTTGTATTGCCATAATCTCGTTTAGACCATGACACAGGATTTTTTAAAATTGAAAACTTCAAACATGTGTCATTTAGCCGGCAACTGAAATGACTATTTTGCAGGAAACTATTTTATTCTGGTCCCTAATATACAACATGTTTCAGCTGTATTGAATTATCATATTTGAACAAACATGGAATAATGTGCTTAATAGACAGCATGCAATGGTCATTATTTGTCTTTAAGTAAAAATTGATATATCACCAGCCGGGAAAGGCTCCACGTAAAAAAAACTTTTTTGTTCATTACTTTTATCTTTATTTAAAAGTTATTTGACACTGCTTTGATGTAAGGTGACATGCGGCTTCGCTGTGACATATTACATAGGCCTAATATAGCATACATGGTTGATTGTAAAAAAACATCGGTTCCTTGTAAAAGGGGCCCAACTAAAACCATTCGACGCATATCCAACTTCTCACACTAAATGAATTTTTAAAACCAATTTTAATTTTAAACAAGTAACAATTTTTACTTTAACATACTACTTCAAATATTAAATTACAATAAGTAGTCAGCCTAATTCTCTAGTTTGCTCATGGGTATAGGAAGCTCCTTATTTTACGCTCCACACAAAACATAAATGATAGCATGCAAATGATGTCTTAAGATTTCATGACATTTCACCGAATCTTGTGTTATATAACTCAACGTATTAATCGTGCAGTTTGACTGATTGATTGATTGACTTTTTTTCAAAGCGTTGTCTAAAATTGTAAATGGTGTTAGCGTACATTTCCATATCCGTGAGACAATCTCTAATTTGCCAGGAGAAGCCTGTATTGAATATAACTGCTTCGAAAAATCGTAATGATCCAAAAATGCAATTTTTATAATTTTATTTGACCATATTTTATTACTTAAAACTAAATTTTTAATATATAACAATCACAGAAATTCAGCGATATGTTCTAACACATCAGCTAATTAGAATAAACATTAAATGCATCTTTCTAAGATTTCCACTTATGTGTTAAAGTACAAAACAGTTAGCGAACTAAATTTTAGAGCTTAAAAGAATTCCTTTAAGTCTATATAGTTAAGTCTGCGTAACAAATTTTGATGTAGTTAAATGGGGTTTGAATTACAGGCTAATTGTGGAATACTGCATGGGAAAAGCCCAGCCCAAGGAGTTTCTCTAATTGATATTTCCTTTGGTTTTGTGTGCTTTAATTAAATACCTAATCCAGCTTGAGTTAATTTTCAGCAGATATTAACGTCCACCTAATTCCAGCAATTAACCAAATTATATATCCAGCCGTTTAATGCACGAGGATAGACGAAACCCCTTCCGTTCAACTTGTGCAGCAACTGCATAGCTGCCATTGAAGTACTGAGCTATAGCCTACTAATTGTATCTACAGTTGCACTAACAGTCTGCTCATGAACTTCAACTGATTTCAAAACAAGTGTGCATTTTAAAATTACGTGTTTTTTTAGAACGTGTAAGATATACAGTATTTCCATCCTAATAATCTGACTAATACCCAATTGTAGCTACAACACAGTTGGTAGTCACTGCGATTTAACATGGGTGCGTTTACCGATAACGACGACTCTTATCGTTTTACGAAGATTCTAAGGATCTTACGAAAGTTATTTTTTTTCTACGTGTCTTTCCCCTACCAATCACTTGAGAGATTGATTAAGGAAGAGCTTCTTACGTGCAACCTAAACCGCCAGAATACCTGATTGTTTCACGTCGACGGCTCGGGAATTGTTCATTCCCTCCATGCAGCTGCTTTCTCATGAGAGAAAGTGGTGTTATAAATATAACACTGCAGGACTGATGAAATAATATTGCGTGGTCCAGAACTGAGGAGACCCTAAAAATAAAATACAAAGTGAAGAAATTTCACTTTGAAATAACCTAACCGTAAATGATTTTCGCTGCATGGGTGCGTGAACCCAGTTCCCAGGTTGTAGTAGGCCTATCACCATTTTATTTTTATTTGTTCTATGAAACACCCGAGTGCACCAATATGTGTGCATGTCATTGATATCGGGAGGAGCGTAATAGCTGAAACAAAACTTGCTCTACTTTCTAAACATAAGAGAATATCATATGTGCTTCAGTATTGACTACTAAAGACTATTACAAGGTGCTTTTGGGGGAAATAAATTAGACAACTATGTAAATGAACCCGATGTGTCGCCTCTTATCAACCTCATGAATTAAAATTTTGATACACTGCAACTCTGGCACACTTTGCCTGGCCAACACTACGTGATATTTAAGAATTCAAACGTTCCGTAGTGTGACGGGTTTTTAATGGTTGAACAGCCAAAGTTATTAAATAAAATATTACTTCTGCAAAATGTGCTAAAGTAGCTAAACATCTTAACACCTGGTTAGGGATTTAAGTCTCATATTTGCTGTGTGTGTGATGTTGATGTGTTCCCTCTGTTCCCCTGTGTCCTATGGGAAAGAGTTGTAGGGTGAATAGCTTACATTTATACCTGCATTGATTAAATTCCTATTTCTGTATATTGCAGTTTGGCGGGTTTTGGGTCTTTTGTGGTTATAGCTTAGAATCATTACATTCCAACTACAGTGGTGTCTCAGTTCTCGAACTCATTAGATCTCGAATTTCTTAAAAGTCGAACCAAGCAGTTCGAAAAAAATATTACCTAGAATTCGATCTGAATTTCAGAAGTCAAACAATGAACGCCAACCTAACATAACTTGTACTGTATGTGCAGCCACGTCTCTCAGCAGAAACAAAGGGTAATGCTTCAGCCTCAGCCTGGCATTTGCTGTGATAGCATCCTGCATGTTTACACTAGTTGAATACATATATTTAGACGGTAAAAATACATTTAGACAATGATAGACAGTAACAGTAATTATTATTATATAATAAAATGCATTTTAAAATAAAAATGTCAAATTCATTATTTTAATATTAATAATAAACCATTAATACATTTAATTATAATAATATTGTCCTGCCGAGCAGGACAGATCAAAGACAAAGGCGCAGACGTCAGGGTATGGAGAATACGGGTTTTAATTACAAGTAAGGCAGGCAAAATGCAAGCGGACAATACAGTGACAGGGCTAGGGAAACAAACAGAAAGGCAGACTAAACACAGAGGACTAATGACAACAACCAGAAACAGCTGATCACATGGCTATTCCACACAGTGTTAACGAGGGGGTGTGGCACACAGAAAGAGCGGAAGATTGGGGCAGGACATATTGTTATTTTTTTTTTAACTTTACACAATGTTTGGATACATTTTTTTTTTTACTCTTTTCCATTATTTATTATGGGGAAAATTCGATCATTTTTAGGATTCAACCCGGAGTTCTGAACGAAAGGTTTGAGTTCTGAGGTAACATTGTAGTTCATAATCTTATTCAAAAGTTATGGACCCACTCGTTTTCTATGTTATGCGATATTTACATCTTTTGCCCACTGTCACCGATAGACTGAAATCAGAAAAAAAATTTGACGTTGTTTTCTGGACAACATAGGCCTAGTAATAATAACAATAATAATAACAACCCATTGTTGTTGTTAATATTATTAATATCACTGTTAAATTTTCTGTTATCATTACAATAATTTTTATTATTGTTAGTAGTAGTAGTAGCAGCTAGCGATAACAAAATTTATATGGCATTGCTGACAAAATAATTATGAAAACAACTGCATTGTCCATAGGCTGTAATGTATAATTCAAACCAAATGCTACTGACTGCTGTTAAAAACTCACATATTTACACAAGCGTACAATGGTTACAAATTAGGCAAGTGAATATTTCGCCCTCATCTTGATGTACTTCAATTAACGGAGACTAAAGGTGTCGCATGGGTCCAGGTGTATCGTGAAACACTCCATTTTGAACCAACGTGGTATTCCAATTTTTAATGCTGTTTTTAATGTAATGTTGTCTGTATGTACTTTGAGATTTTCTCTGTACTCATAAATTATTGTTATTGTTATTATGTGGTTTGGGTTGCATTTTCGTAGACATTGTTTCATACATTCACTAGGTCAGGGGTCCCCAATGGAATTACCAGCCCAGGACACTAGCCTAAATGGTAACATTCTACTATTAATGGGTTGGATGTGTGGGTTATAGTTGCAGTGGCTAGCAATCCATTTAGAACAAAACATCACAGCTTACACTGTAACGTATAAGCTTGTTTGGACTATGGAGTTCACTGCATTGTTATTTTCATCAGCAATACATTCTAAACTTTCAGTCCATGCTTCGAATGATACTAACATTTACATCCTATCTATTGCTTGAGCACTTTTGCCTGTTGACAGTATATTGCTCTGACTGAAGAGGGGAAGAAGCCGAAGTTTGTATGGATTTGTTCATAAAGAGAAAATGGGTAATGGGTATATATATATATTAATTTTATCTCAATTGGTTTGATGACAGACTGACATTGTATTATTGTCTAAATACTCGATTTCGTCTCTGGGGTAGTTAATCAGTTATGGGGTAAAACAACTGATAGTAAAAAAAACAATCGAAGAAATTAATGTATATCTCTTTATAGACCTACTAACTGATTGTCGATTGTGGGTCCACTGATTGTCGATTGTGGGGTCACTTTTTTTCTTTTGACTTAAATGCATAGTGATTAGAGCCCTAAAATCGTACAATGTGCAATATACGTACCAAGCCTTTTATACATACAGAAATGTACATAATTCACATCTGAAATGGACGCAAATTATGGGGGATGGGGGGGGTGTGGGGTGTGGTTACAACTTACTCAATAATAAAAACCAACTAATACAAATCCCACAATAATCATGTCTAACCTAAATGGGTGGAGACCTCCCATCCCACGTTCAAACCAAGGTTACGCCATTGAACGAGTATATAGGATACATTACAATCAAGACATCTGTATTTGGACGACCATGCAGGAACACGGTAAAAGAAGGGGGTAGTTAGGACGATTCCAAGAATCCATGAATGACCCTAAACATTTGGAATACAACAGCGTTGGTCAATTATGGCGTCTATCGGCCTATGTGTTAACCTATTTACTATTGGTGTGCAATACTACAATATTTGGTATTGATCCGATTCTAAGTAAACAATAATAATAATAATAATAAATAAATAACAAATAAATCAATCCTTTATTGTCCCCATGGGGAAATTCTTTTTACGCCTCCCTCAACTTGGTCTTCGTAGATCAAGGTGTCCGTGAAGGGCAGCCACCAGTTTGGGTGCCCAAGGACCCGCAGACGTGCTGAGGCTGGGTTTGAACCTGTGACCTCATGATTACAGGGACACAGCCCACTTAGCCCACTGAGCCACACACTGCCCCCAATACAGAACGATACAGGGCAAGTATCGCCGATACTATACCGATATCGATACTTTTTAATAATTATGATGGATGCATCATCAAATTGCTAAAGTTGAAATAATTTTCATTACCTTTAAGTGTTTTGTGATGTTTTGTAATTAGTTAAAACCTAGAACAAAATTTAGGCAAAGTTTATAATTAAAAAAATACTGCATCACGGAGGTACCGGAGGGCAGCGCAGCATGTTGGACTGATGCCAAGCTTGTAAATAGCTCTCAGTAATCACTTGTGTGATTATAAATGTGCTGTGTGTTGTGTCATGCATAGTGGTTAATGTTTATTGTTGTACGTAATATATATATATATATATTTATATAGTGTGTGTGTTTGCGTGTGTGCGTGCGCCCACCGTGTGTATGAGGAGTAAACAGGGTGCTGAGGACGGTGGGCAGTGCCAGTGTGTGGGTTGTCGTAGTACGGGTGTAATAAACGCAATCTAGCGATTAAACCCCAAACTATCACTGCTGTTTAATTATTGCGAGCATAGCTCAGTGACCCACTACTGCAATAATGTATTATAAATATTACAGTGTGTGCGTGCAAGTGAGCGCATCTGCTTCCCTGGCCGCTGAGTCACGTGACAGCCGGGAACGGCAATTGAGAGAAGCAGCGCTTACACAGACAGCCTCAATGCAATCAGGAGAGAAATTGAAAATGAAATATCGATCTCATTAAACTGGTATTGATCAATAATATCAACATTATTATCGATATTATCGATACTTGGATAGATCCGCCCACAACTACTAATTACATTGAAAATATGGAGCTGGATGACGGAAAGCATACATTTTGGTGAAAACTGAGCCATTCTTGAGCTCATATAGTTTGCTTTTATTACTACTACTACTACTGCTACATAACGCTTGCAGTTAAACAGACACTGAAAAAATAACAATCTGACCAAGAACAATCGATGCATTTTTGAAATCATAAATCCCTGGTATCGTGATGTCGCGCTGATACATCTTACAAAACGCGTATCTTACACCTAGATTTCATTTCTTCATCCAATCAAACTGAGTGCGTTTCGCATCTGGTCGACTGGTCAACTATTGTAAACTACCTGGCATCGCAGCAAAGACCATTTGGCTCCCGTATAACCTGGAAACGAATGGAAGGAGGATAATGAGGGTGGCATATATTTTTTGAGTGTTCAAATAGGCCTAATCCTTTGCCGTAGGTCGTATCTGATACGGAAGTAAAATTTATTGTTAAATTTAAGATCGTCACAATGCTCTGTGGTGAGAAAGCAGCAAAGACAAAAATGAGTAAAATGTGAGACTTGACACTTATGTTGGTCTGGGATGGGGGCCCATGATATGCTTTCATTGGGGTTGAAAATACCTATCGGCAGCCCTGCGGCCAGGTGTTGAGAACAAAAACGATGTTTTCGGAAAACTCACTGTATATATCCTATTTAATATTAAAGAAATCATTCCCGACTCATCAAAATTGAAAAGAGCTCCATGTTCCGATTTAACGCACGCATTTAATGAATAATAAAATCATTTATAGGATCTGAACGCGCCACTTTTGGTAAATAAAATAGGCCCACATCTACGAGAAAAAAAATCTTCAGATTCTCAGTATCGCATCCACATGTGAAAAACATTTTCTATAAAAATGATTTCACTACAGGAAAACTATTGGCGCAAGCAGTTAACAGGATGATTGCATAATATTCAGTTCAAAATTCAGAGCTTAAGTAAAATGTTATGCATATTAATTTAATGATTATGTAGGCCTATTCGTTTTTAAGAACTTTGCATCAAACTAGTAATGAACATTGTAAAATACATTAAAACTTAAGAAATACATAAAAGGGTTTAAGAATATCTAATTAGTAACTTTTAATTTATTTTAAATGTCCAGTCTCAGATTACGATTTAATATTCGTATGTTTTTGTTTTTATTTCGCACAGTGGATCTACACAAACAATGTTTCAAAAGGAGTATGACTTTTAGTATAGGCTAATTTTCCACCTTAAGCTAGTATACTAGAGGTACAACGAAATAATTACAATTTTATTTCAGTGTTTATCAAATATCTGTATTGAACGCAGTAACTCGATAACAAAATGAAGTTAAAGTATTGCGGTGTCACAGGCTCTTTATTAGGCCGGAAACACAAGGCTGTCAGACGCCGAACTGCAAGATGCATACACGGTGGGAGATTTACGTAAACTAATTACACAGGAGGATCGGACCGGGTACACACAAGACACGGGTAAACACACTCGCAACAATAAGGAAATCATTAACATTAACAACAACATAACAAGGGCCAATTACAACTGCAGCGGGGCATGCGGGGACATGCTGGTGCTACACTATGTATTATAAAGCCCTTTACAGTGTAATAGAATTCATATTAGCATTCTATACTGTTCAACATTTTCCTTTAAAGATCCAAAAACAAATACTGCTACAGTAGCATTTTAATACGTTATTTACTGAAGTTAGCAGTAATCAAAAGCAGTAAATGGTTATCGCCATTTGAAGGTTCTTGGATATGGCACTAACCATCTGTTAGTGGAAAGAATTTTTTTTATAAAATATTTTTATTGACTTAAAAGTCATCGTTTATTCTACATGTTCAGCAAATATACACCTATATCTCCGTGTGCCAACTACAGTCTAATACCGGTCAGCAGTGCTTGTCGGCAGGGTAAACTATACCCCCGGTGCTTTGTATACATGGCTACTGCTACTGCATGGTTGCGCGAGTAATCTTACTGTAGAAATATTAGATACAATGTCTCGCGCGCACCACTCATTGATAAAACATACGTGTCCTTATGAATTTACATTTCAGACATTGCTCAAAATTAAAAACTGAGTACTGCCTAGATCTATCTAAAATGCCGACTTGTGCAAGTCTAAATGTCGTGACTAAGATGAAATTTGCGAATATGCAAAAATTACATATTGAAAGTTTTAAATATTGTAAATGATGCGTTTTTTGACATTGACAAAAAACTGCAATTACATGTAGCCTGTTTGCCAATTCAGAATAAATATAGCCTAATCAAAAGTGTATCTGAACTAATATCCATTCAGCTCCCTAAAATTTTGAGTTAAGCTAAGTAACTAGGCCTACACAATACGGATTTGGCTATGTTTTTTATGTCAGGGGCGGGCACCGGGAAAAGAAGGAGGACGCGATAGCGGATCAATCCAAAAGAAAGAGTGGTCTTTATTCCCAAACAGAATCCACTAGACAGAACAAACAGGCTCGTAATCCGGGGACAGGCAGGGGTCAGGCGATCGGCGATGGCAGAAAGAGGGCTAGGCAGAGAATCGTGGT
>JABFDZ020000044.1:33086844-33098323 GCA_019775955.2 Pollimyrus isidori | reverse complement strand
TCTCTTTTTTTTTTTGTTTTTTTTTTTGTGGGTGGGGGGGGGGGGGGGGGGGGGGGGGGGGGGGGCCCCCCACTAAACGAATAATTATGAAATGTGAGGGGGACACGTCCACCTCAGATTTAATGGCGGCGACGCCCCTGATAAAACACTAAAGCTTAACTGTTCGCCAATGAGGTCCGTCAGAATGCGAAAATATATTTAGGCCCTAATACAAAGGGACACCTGGCAGACTTAAGATCAGGACAACGGGGTAAAGGGTTCTCTTTAAAAAGTATTTTTCTTAATCTCTAAATTACAGTTGTTATGACAATTAGCCTTGAAGGGCCAATTTTAAACCGCCATTTCCTATCAGTTGGTAATATTTAATACAAGCTACACAGACTGTTGATGTTGGTGATATCTTGTTACAAAGTTAACTAAACACTAGGATAAAATAACTGCTTTTTAAAGAAATACCCCAAAGTCCTTATTCCTGTTCACATTAAAATATAGCTCACTGAAACCTTGAATAATGACTGGCTACATGGCAGTCATATATTTTGAAGTGATACATCCATCCATTCATCCATTGGCCAACCCGCTTATCCTACTGGGTCGCGGGGGTCCGGAGCCTATCCTGGAGGCAACGGGCAGGAGCCAGGGAACAACCCTGGATGGGGGGCAGTCCATCGCAGGACAGATTCACACACCAACCACTCACACATGCACACCTACGGGCAATTTAGGAACTCCAAACAGCCTCTGCATGTCTTTGGACTGTGGGGGGAAACCGGAGTACCCAGAGGAAACCCCACAACGACATGGGGAGAACATGCAAACTCCACACACATGTGACCCAGGCGGAGACTCAAACCCGGGTCCCAGAGGTGTGAGGCAACAGTGCTAACCTGAAGTGATACATTTGTTTCCAATTATTACATTGACTTATCTGTTCTCCCAGCTACCAGCTGTCTGGTGACTCTGTGTGTATGTGGGTGTTCTGCTATACATGAACCATTACAAGATCGTAGCAGGGAGGTACACTGACCAGGCTGCATTTCAGTTTGAGTGCCTTGTGACCCAGAAGAAGTCTCTCCATACCTGTACTAAAGTGTCATTTATCACTGACAAATATGGAGTTATGGATAAAAATCACTTCCTTTTCAACAAAGACGCAATGTGCTCATGAGTAACAAAGGTCTGCTTACCATTGCCAAATGCTATGTAACCTTTGTTATTAAGGATACTGTTGCATTGCATTTGCAGCGCTGTTATAGGTCGATCTCAAATCCTAAAGCCTGTGTTTATTCCCTCACATATTTCAGGAGTCCAGCCCTTCCTTCACCCAAGACAACCCTGTTCTCCTACATCTTTTTCCAGCTAGTTTGTTCTTCAACTGGGTACCTCATTCCTACCACATAAATTAGATTTAAACCACAGTCATTCCTTGTCCATGACATCGCCCAGGACTGTATGGAGGTGAAACTGTATTGACATGTTTAGCAAGGAAACGTCTGGCTCTTAGAGCAAAATTTTCACTGAAAACCTGACAGATTCGATTCACTTCAAATCAATGATCCCAGAGTTAAAGCACTCATCAGTGGAAAAATGTGTTCTTCATTTTCTTCAAAATACAAAAAGTTTGATTAACTTCAGTATGACACAGACTAACCCCAGACCAGCTTCAAAGTTGTTATCAGTTTACTTACCATTATGAACATTTTAAACATCCTCAATAATGCAGCTTTAAGAATGAAATGACTTCTCATGTATGACACACGGCGTGTCTAAATAATGAGGTATAAAAATAAGAAATACTTAAAACTGTTGCCTTGTCACTAACTTGATTCAATCAATTAAATTTTAAACTAAGCCTTGCTCCATATATCAAATGAATCTTTTAAAGTAAGATTAGGTAGATTAGTTGACAGGTAGTAACAATATCAAAATACTGAAATTGCTTGAAAGGGTTTTAGCCCTTCCAGGAGGCAACAGTACTATATTTTGAAAAGGAGTTCAAGATAGAATTCCCAGAAAGAATAATAAAATAGATAAAAAAATATGAAAATGAGAACCAAAAATTACTCTGTGGCCCTTTCAAAGCACTTGAAAGAACTAACTCTCTTTTTAAATAATGTTGCTCGACACACATATATATAAATGGTCAAAACATGAATAGAACATTCAAACAGCAGATGAGCCACCACCCTTTGGTGACCCCACCAGTTTTTCAAGTTCTCATTTTACATTCTTTCTGTTTTGATGTGTTTCACACAACTTCTTAAAACAATTATTGGCTGAATATTACTGGTTATGAGAGCATTCTTGGAATGTTACACTTTACATTCTTGAAAATAAAATATGGAAATTTTCTGTTTTGGAAATGTTTTACTTAAGTAACAGAGAGCAGACATAGTGCAATATGCATTAGGTCTGCCTTGTTATAACATTATAGGAAGCTTAGAATAGTTTAATAGAAATAGAATAGATTAATGGAAATATTTCTACAACAGTAGCAGAATATTGTAAGAAAATCTTTCTTGAGATCTGTTCCATTCTAACCAAACATCCTCAACGCATTCAGGTGATGTAATTTTTAAGATGATTTTTCACAGAAAATTTCCATCTGTTCTATGAACTTAATAATTCTGTGATTTTCAAATTTCAGTTGCTATAAATGGATTATTTCTTTTCCTGTCTTCGTTTGCTTTGGTCATAACAAAAATATTTTGTCATAGATATGTTATACATTCACAGTATACCTACCTCCAGAGGCAGAGGAAAAAAAATACATTGTTGACAAAAACGACAGAAAGCCCCAGTTCTGTCATATTACAGAAAATTGTGACATTATTTTCTCTTTTCGGGGGGAGGACTCCCCTACTCAATTTGTGCCCCCTCATAATATTAGCTTGCATGACGCCCTTGTCTGTGACCCCACAACATCTTGTGGCTTATCTTAAAAATAACTATCTTAAAAAATAAAAACGATTCATTTCAAATGCAGAGAGGTAGTATATTTTTCACTTCTACATCAAAATATTTGACATTTTTTGGTATATATAATGTCGATGTGACAACTATTAATCTATTATTTATATAATAGTATTCTAATAAAGGTAGTATAGAATACAAAATTATACTCGCAACAATAATATGAATATGAATAATTCTAAAAAAAATTAGAATAATACTAAATGACCAATACTAACTGTAACGATTGTAGGAGGATGACATACAGTAGTGATACGTTGCTTTTTCTGCTATCCCAGATGCATTTTATTTAAAATTCAGTAGAGCCAACATGGCGGACATACGCGCACAGTCTCCTAGTAGTGATCTGATTCACACGGAGGCGGATATATCCGCCTTGCGCAGGCGCTGTAGCTTGACCTTCCTCTCGCGGCCTGGTACGCCGGTACGAAGCTTCGTCCTCTCATGTAACGGGGACCTTGAGTATATTTCATCTTCTCAACTTACTTGAGTTGTGTTTTTCTTTTATTGTACAGGGGGATACATAATTAGCGCCATGCCGGGCACGGTAGAGCTCCCCACTCTACAGGAACTTAATGTGGAAGAGGTATGTGCGACTAGTTAGCCTTCGCAGTATAAGCTAACAAGCTCCATTTAGTCGTTTTGCATAGTCCTGTCATTATCTAAGCTTCGTGTAAAGAGCATTCAGCGTGGAATAATTGTTATTGTTAGCTACCCGACCAGCCAGATTTATGGACTTGATATCAACGAGTTAAATGTCGAGTTTGATGTATGTGCCTGTATTTGCATGTGAACCCTAACTAGCTGGCTGGAAAATATATATTTATCATCCAACTATATAGTTATTCAACACTTTATACGCAGCGATGATATTTGATGATGGAATATGTGTTAATTGTGCGAGCTGCCACCAGAACCAGTCATTTAAATAGGAACCCCCGTCTGTGTAATTATGCCCTCATTGCTGCGCCTTATGTACTTCTGGAGGGTGAACTTGAAAACCTGAATGAAAACATGTAATACGATAACTTTCACGTTATACTTGGCTGAACTACACTGGTTCAAAATTGTGTTTTACAAAGATTTGCATCTTAAAAGCAGATATTTTATATGCTGTAAGACTGGACAACGCATGGAGACCTACAATGTCACTTAAGTTACCTGTTGAAATGTTTTTGTACCTTGGGTAAAAAATGCTACTTTAGGAAAAATGCTACTTAAGTAAATTATCTGCAGTAAATCGCACCTGTTCTCCATCTGCGTTTCTGCATGTGTTTAGAACGGGCCGGGGGGGCATGTCCGTCAGATTTGCTTTACTCCATGTTTTGTTTGACTGGTATATGTTAACCATACCTCTTTCAAAGTGGACTTTTAAATGAAAATTGACAGGTCAAACCATACATGCACGAATGCACAAAATATAACGTGATATTGGCTGATTGAGATACCAACAGTCTGTGTGCAGTTACTGTCCTTGCTTTGGGACACAACAGCTAGTGTGGTTGCTTGAGTAACACTAGGTGACATCCTTCATTAGGTATATAGTTATATAAAAAATATTTTTTGAACGTGGATGTTTTGTTGAATTGCAAATGGTTACATTTTGAATATAAGAAGTGTTTTTGGAGTCTGGTGGCCAGGTGACTATAGGTCTGACAGGGATGTTGGCAGTTGTGAATGCATGTGCATTCACTTGACTCATGAACCTCTGCGTGCAACAGGTGAATGTTTCATCAGCAGTGCTGAAGGCAGCTGCGCACCACTATGGCTCTCAGTGTGACAAACCCAACAAGGAGTTCATGTTGTGTCGCTGGGAGGAGAAAGATCCCAGGAAGTGTCTGGAGGAAGGCAGGAAGGTCAACGAGTGTGCGCTGCAGTTCTTCAGGTACTCAACATGCCTGCGCAGACGGACTTGTTCTCTTCGTTCTTAGCTTTGTACTTTTTTAGTCTTTCATTTGCTAGCATGCGATGGATCGTGGTTGATCCATGATTGATACGGTACCCCAAACTCCCCCTTTTCGTCAGGCATATGAACCACAGATCAATCACAAAGTTTAACCGTAATAGTGTGAAATTCAATTTTACTGTAGCTGTTAATTTTTTTTAAAGTAGTAATTGTCCGAATCGCAATGCTGCAAAAGTTCATAGAGGACATTCACACTCATTTAGTGCTTGTAATTCATTTATCACAACGGGGAAGAATTCCTCCCTTATGTAGAACATCTAGATAAGAATGCAACAATAAAAAAACTGCATGGATTCAATAGCATTACCCATGGCATTTTTTAGGGGAATCTGCTCCCCCCTATCTCTTGACAAACACTGTTTATGTGTTTACCAATTTTGTTTTCCAGAGATTATGCTATTTTGTGATCTCAAAAAAATAAAATATGACTTGGAGAAAACATCCTTTGACTATGTTGAAATCACAAGAAAAATAAGTTGTGTACTTGACATATGACAGTAAGTTCACATTCACAGCAAGTCAGCAACTGATCCAAAGTCAGAGAGTACATCAATAAATTTACACTAATCACTAAATGGTAATAATCAAACGAATCAATGAATCAATCGAGCCCTAACGTGTGTAAGAGGTTGACCACCTTGCCTGTCAAAGTTGCTGGTCAAATTGCAGCTGTTATTAATGTATATTCTGTGTGTATCATAGACTTCCTTAGAATACTATATATCTGCACATTGTGTCGCTGTGGTTTTGGAGAAGCCGTACTGTTCTCTGTCTCCCAGGCAGATAAAGACGAACTGTGCGGAGTCCTTCACAGAGTACTGGACCTGCCTGGACTATTCCAACCTGACTGAGCTGCGCCGCTGTCGCCAGCAGCAATATGAGTTTGACAGCTGCGTCCTGGAGAAGCTTGGCTGGGAGCGACCCGGCTTGGGTGACTTATCCAAGGTGAGATGTTATAGGTCAGGGTAGGGAGTCCTGTTAGCTAACGGGTGCTTTCAGGTGTTCCCAGTTTCATACTCATTTAACTATGTCTAATTTAAAAATATGCACCCCTTCATATTGCTTTTCAGGTGACTAAGGTGCAGACCAGCCGGCCTCTACCTGAAAATCCCTACCACTCAAGGCCTCGACCCGAACCCAACCCGATCGTCGAAGGTGATCTCCAGCCCGCCAAGTATGGCAGCCGTTTATTCTTCTGGAACTGGTGATGTGGCATCAGCCATGGAGATCTCCACCCAAACATGGGGGCTGGTGTGCTTCAGAGAGGACTTTCCTGTTGTACCATTTAGTGTTCTCCTATCACCTGCGTAGCCAGGTTAATAAAAAGAAAAACCTCTAAGTGTGTGATGGAATAAAGTTGTAATTTAAACTGTTGTGAATGATTTAATTGACTCATTTTACATGGAAGTGATCATTTCTCAGAAGCCTTCTTTCAGATTATGTTCTTTATTCAGTAGTATCATGCAGTACAGACATGTGCACACAGGCTAGGCTCTGATTAAACCTTAGGATATGGAAAATACCTCCTTTTTCCAAAAACCAATGAGCATAGGACTCAGTTGTTCAGTAGCCAACGGTCATATGAATTGTCTTAAAAGCAACTGAAATTCCAAGTCACTTTGAAGTATAAACCCTGGCTTCAAGAGAAGGAACTGCAGAATGATGGAGAACATCTGATGTCAATTGGTTTCATGGTAACAGTGGCCCCTGCTGCACAGAAAATGCACTGCACAGCTTATGCAGGAGTTTCCAAATTCATGTACCCTCTGTCAGTTATGTATTCTCACAAAACTTCACTTAGATGAGCGTGTTGACATTAAACAAGAACATGGTCAAACTGAAAACAAAGATATCGGTGTTTTGAAATGTGTTAGTCTGTGGTATGATTTTGCAAATTGTATTCAAGCTCTTCCTGCATCACTGGTGCTTCTGTAAATTTCTAAAGCTAATCCTTAATGGGAATACACCTAAGCATGTTGATCTCACAGCCATTCTAGAGCAGTGTGCTATGAATTAACTAGCTAAGAGGTCTCTTGAGACTTCATAAACATAGGTACTCCTAGCTCACCTTTTAATGGAGTATACTGTATTGGCAGTTCTCTGTCCACACTTAACCAGAGAGGTGCACTACTGAATGAGTCTAATGGCATAGGAAGATTTCTTGAAGTCGAGTTTTGGGTATGATGAATTGAAGCTTAATTTTAAAATGGGTATATTGTCACTGGTAATTTACACTGCACACCTAACCTGCTTCGAGCAAGTTTAGGTGCCGGCTTTTGGATTAAAACAAGCATAAGTCCCCTCCTGCCCTTTAACCAATGAATATACAAACCATCTGTTCACCAAAAATACAAATTATATAAGAGTCACCCTTTGATTAAATATTAAGGATGGGTGATGGTACTTTCTGTTAGATCTGATGCCAAGTTTTTAATCCCAATACTATTATCCAGCCCCTTGCCAGCAGTAAATTAAATTTGCTGGGGGAGGGGGGGGTGCTAATGATAAAAGTTGCTGCTGGGGGTGAGATATTACCTACCTATGGAAGGAGTGCATCCTTAGCAATGTTGAAAATACCCCTTACAGTACATGTGAATGTGTGCATACTCTGAGGCTTGGGTCTATCAAATTAACTCAATTTATGTAAAACTCGCCTGTTGCGCAACACAGCACAGTAACATTTTACCTTTTACTTTTTCAACAGCCAGAGTTGAGTAATTCAGGTCCAGAGAGTGAAAGTTCAGACCGGGACCAGGTGAGACTGTGACTCTTTCAACTGGTTGGTTGAAACAAAACCTTGGTCTGGACTTTTACTCTCTGGACCTGAATTATTCAACTCTGCTAACAGCTAATGTGCACGGCTGCATCTGCAGTACATCCTGCAGGAATATGCTATTGATTGGTAGGAGCTACGGTTGAGATTATTTAAATAAACAAACAAATTAATAAATACAATGAAACACTTCATCTGTCTTGCAATCGCTTGCGGGCAGTATTATTATTTGTCAAACTCTTGTCTTAAATTGCCGCTCTACTTTTTGTAGTATAACTTTGGTCTTATGCTTTTATTTGATGTCTTGTTGAAAGGTGGATATTTGTACCAGTTGACCTATGTTTCACGTCTAAAAAAGCCTTAATGTTTTCTGTTTCTGGCAAGACGTTTTTCTGTGACCGCCATGCTTGAAGACAAGCTTGGGTTTAACTGTTCAGTGACCAAAAGTGATTTTGTAAATATACCAGAAATCAATTTGCATAAAAAAGTCATGTCATAAATTCTGATCTCACAAGCTTGTGGCCTTGTTAACATCTGCAGAACTCAGGTTAATTTGTTTTCTGCTTGATGAGTCGATGGAATAATTCTGTAACACCTGTCATCGTCTGCTCTTTTCAAACACAGCCCTGTCCTTCAGAGACCCTGGAAAAAGTCTCCTTCAGCTCTGCAGCATGCACTTTGGCAGTTTTTTGGCCGGTTGTTTAATGTGCAGGGAGCACTGCACTCCTCAAGAGCTGTGTAGAGCATGTTCAAGATCCAGCAAACCATAGCCGGGAAAGGTCAGGCTGTATCAGGAAACCTCTATAAAAGAACTGCTGAAATGTGAGACCATGTCAGGCTTTGGTTCAAAGTGAAGATGAGAGGGGGAACATCAGAACCAGAGTTTCTAAACAATGGTGCACAGAAACCTATTGTCAGCTTTGAGATGTTTCCAGAAGACAACTCCTTGCAACTATGGAACGTGTAATGAAATATTTCTTGCTGTGGATGTACTGAAATGAAAAAAACTCAGAGTTATACAATGATATGTTACACTGCTGGTTTATCTCAGTTAGGATGGTAAAATCGGTCTGTATGACCTGAACAACCTTAACTCACCAAACCCAGTCTTATATGCCTTTTTCTTTTCTTAACCATAAATTACCTCATGTGTTTGTCTCTATGTTGGCAGCCTGACAGACGTTACTGAAGCAACCTGGACATCCTATAATGCTACTCTTTCACTGGTTTTTATAGCTGGGTGTTGACTTTAAAATTTCAGCAGGTTGCTCCAGATCCACTCTGAGCTTTGACATTTGGACACAGGTCCTCTTTGTTAGGCATCCAACTGCCACCCTTTGGATTCCTCTGTTCATCCCATCAGTGCGGGACCATAATAAGGGACACACAGTATCTGGGTCTTTTTATCAACCATATGTTTCTACTGTAAACCACTATAATCCATTAATAATCCAGGCTGCGGGTCTCAATGTCTCCTACTTACACCAAGATCCTTTTGTTAGGACATCGCTCATAGCAAACCCAATTCGGTAAGAACACGGAGAAGCTTTTGCCCTGAGTCTTAGTCCAGTGTAGTGTGTAGAGGATGAATCAGTCTAGTTGAAAAGAGCCAGTTATTTCTTCTTTAGCTGACCAGATGTACGGCCAAGCACCTGGTCACAAAGGGCTGTACAATGAGTTAAAACTAAGGAATGTCTTTTCAGAAGAAAAAAAAAACAGTGATTCAATTCATTCACCTGTTAGGTGCTGTTCTGGTGGCTTATACATGGTGAATATGTAAAATAACACTGAATTACAGTTATGAAATTATGGATCTTTTGGAAATATTTATCCCTTTCATATCTTTATGCAAAGGATAATTGTGTAATGTTGTTTCTTCTGTGTTTAATAGTTTTGCACATTCTGTGCTCCTGACCTGCTTTCATAAACAATCGCAGCTGTATCACGCACACAGTCAAAGCTAACCTTTTTTTTAAAATTCGGTGTAACGTTTATAACAGTGATGTGTTTTTTTTTCTTCATTTTATCCAAAAAGACATACAATCTGGCTACATATTTGACTCGGACAGGTCAGATTTATTGCTGTTCTCCAGAGGATGACAGCAGAACCCTTTAACAGCTTCCCGATGAGCCCCTACTGATAACAAGCATGCTGCCTGTTTCTCGCCACTGAGCACTGGACAAGTGCTTTACCTGGAATGACTTTCAGGATATCTCTTCTGAATAAAAATCATTTTCAAGCTATGCTCTCCTGTATGGAGTTAAGTAAGTAAGATTTTAGTTTAGTTTTGTTTCATTTATAAATTGCCCCAATGGACTGGCATCCCTTCTGAAGTGTCCCTTGCTTTATGTCTTGTGCTTCCTAGGATCAGAAACTGGATCCCCTCGATCCTGCGCTAGATGAGCAGCTGTGGACTGAGTGAATAACCATAAGCATTACTGCTACAGACACATCGCTGAGCTGTAAATGTCAGGCATCTGAGAGGCAAAGCTAAAATAACTTTGCACAGGGAAGTAAACAGCTCAGGATTTTTTTTCGTGGGGTGTCTGATTTATTATGGGACATGTTTCTCGATAGTGCCAAAGTGTTCTGCACTCTGTCCATGAATGGTAGGGAGCCATGCGTGGATGGGCGTGAGGGAAGACGGGAGTCGCCTGACCCTCTCACACATGTCAGCAATTTGGCCACTTTGTATGTTTTGGATATGAAAAAGCATTTCAAAGAAAATAGCAAAAGGGGAGTCCTTTTTGTGTCTGGCAGCTGAGCCTTGCAGCAAATTGCTTTCAGCTGGTGCCGTACAGGTCAGGTTTGCTCCAGTAATATCAACTGATACGTTAGGGTCGTGAAAATGGTGATGTAAACATAAATGGAACAAGCGAATGCAGTGAAAGGTCCTATCTTGGTACTTGGTTGCCTGGTACTGTAAAGATCTTTTGGTGTGCAGTCCTGCTCTGTGCTTCATGAACACACTCATCTGGAGGAGATTTCCTCTTTGTGGTGAGGCTGTGCATATTTCTGCGAGGTCCTACCTTGTTTCCAGCAATCTGTGGTGTAAAGCTGAGTAATTGAGTTTTGTGAGTTTTAAGCTGCAAGGAGGGATTGTGGGTCTCTATTTGGATGTGATTGAGATCTTTCTCCATATTCCCCAGCAAGTACCCCTCAGAGGATTCCAAGACTGTCCTAGACCAATGAAGGAATGCCATCCATTCACTGACATCCTATAATCACTATATAATTTAACCATTAACTCAAGGGGTAAGGGGCCCCTTGAGTTCTAATACCTGTAAACAATTCCTGATTGGGTCTCCCGTGGTGAACAGGTCTTAGGTGAAACACATTTTGTAGGGGAGAACAACCAGAGCTGACCCACATATATCTGGGTCAAAGACAAGAGGCCTGTGCCACAAAGCAGGATTTCTAAATGGACTTTGTTCACTTGGATTTAACCTGCAATCCCTTAAATCTAACAAAGTATCTCACTAAGCAAGAAATCCTGCTTCATGATACAGGCCCAAGGTGTCATGGGCTCTTTACTGGCTTCTGCAGATCATAATACTGACAATATTAATAATAATGAAATTAGATAATTAAGTAAATTCAAGATATATAAATAAAGCATGCAAGATAATAAATACAAAATCTGCAGATCACAGAAATAAATCAAATATAAATGTAATTGCATAAAATCTATCCATCCATCCATCCATCCATCTTCTTCCGCTTATCCGAGGTCGGGTCGCGGGGGCAGCAGTCTCAGCAGGGAAAC
>JABFDZ020000044.1:33058346-33079103 GCA_019775955.2 Pollimyrus isidori | reverse complement strand
AAATGTAGAGGGGGGCCTTACAATATTTTCCGGGGGAAAAGGGGGTCTCAGGCAAAAAAAGGTTGGGAACCACTGATTTAATTGTTGTTTATATCAATAAAAAAAACAAGATATATTTATGGGTATATATCCTCCTGAGACCCAAGGAAAAAAAGTGTCCTTGAAATATAAGTTATTTGTCTTTGGAGGAAACAATTTAGATTTTTTCAAATTTATTTTTATTCTTAATTTCACAGCATGTCCTCTTTAGTGTACAACAGGAAGAAATACATTTCTTTACATCAGCGAAAAGATAGATGCAAAAACAAAATGTCCACTACAATGGACATAAATGAATAGGTGGGTTCTCAGGAGGTTACATATGTCAATTGATATATCTATTTTGAGAGAGTCTTTGTAGCAAATTTTCTTCTCTGGGCTATTATCTTAATTTTTCCATTTGTAACATGTGTGCAGCAGTTGGGAAAAATAATGTCACAGGAAATGGTATGTCAGCTTTGCTGTAAGTAAATTACAAATGCAAAAGTATCCACAAAGCTGAGTTATATCAGGCTGAATGCCTATTCACAGTACTATAGAATTAGCTATAAATGAGGTCTAAAAATCAGAACTTTGATATATTCTTTGTTCCAAATATTTGGTGCCTGATGTTTGCAAAAAAAACAAAAAAAAAAACTAAATTATTGTCAAAGGGAACAAAGCCAATAAATTTTAAATATCCCAAACAGAGACAAACTGTTTTGGCAAAGACAAGCAAAATTGCACCCGCATCTCTGTCATCTGGTTAAAGCTAGACTTTATGGCAGGGTTGTCATTCAGCTTGGGTTGAAGGTCAATGAACATAGACAGATAACTTAGTGTAAGGAAGACAAATCATAGACCCCCGAGCAATGGAAAAAGTTACATGGCCTCACGTATAATCATTCACGCTTTTTCTACCTCCAGACAGGTTTACCTTTGGAGAAAGCAGAATGATGCCTTCAGCCTGCAATGTCTGTCAGTATGGACAGCCATCTCATAGGAGCCATTAGGTCCAAAGGTAGCTTGGTCATATAAGGCCCAAAGAATATACATCAATCAGTTATAACATTAAAACCCCCTGCCTAATATTGCGTATGTCCTTCACTTGCCGCCAAAACAGTTCTGACCTGTTGAGGCATAGACTCCACAAAACCTCTCAAGGTGTCCTGTGGTATCTGGCACCAAGACATTAGCAGCAGATTCTTTAAGTCCTGAAATTTGTGAGGTGGGGCCTCCATGGATCAGACTTGTTTGTCCAGCACATTCCACAGATGCTCGATGAGATTGAGATCTAAGGAATTTGGAGACCAAGTCAACACCTTGAACTATGACTCATGTTCCTCAAACCATTCATGAATTTTGTTTTGCAGTGTACATTGTCCTGCTGAAAGAAACTACTGCCAACAGGGAATACTGTTGTCATGAAGGGGTGTATTTGGTCTGCATGTTTAGGTAGGCGGTTCGTGTCAAAGTAACATCTACATGAAAGCCAGGACCCAAGATTTCCAAAGAGAACATTGGCCAGAACATCATACTGCCTCCAGCAGCTTGCCTTTCTCAAATACTGCATCCTGGTGCCACCCCTTCCCCAGGTAAATGACGCATATGCACCCAGCTATGCACATGATATAGACCAGGCCACCTCCATCCATTGCTCCATGGTCCAGTTCTGATGTTCTCCTGCCCATTGTAAACATTTGGTGGTGGGCAGGGGTCAGTATGACCTCTACGGCCTCATACACCGCAGGCTACAAAACACTGTGTACTGACACCATTCTCCTTTTTTCACCTCTTTGTTCTTCTGTGGCATTGGATCAAATGGGCTGACCTTCACTCCCCACGCGCATCAATGAGCCTTGAGCGCCCACGACCCATTTGCCGGTTCACCAGCTGGCATTCCTTGGACCACTTTGGTAGGTACTGACCACTGCATACCAGGAACACTCCACACAACCTCCTGTTTTGGAGATGCTTTGACCCAGTTGCCTAGCCGTCTTAATTTGGCCCTTGTCAAAGTTGCTCAGATCCATACGCTTCCCCACTTATCTAGCTTCAAGAACTGATTGTTAACTGTTCACCTAATATATAATAGCACCATTGTTATTCATTTCAGCTGTCAGGTCTTCTGATGTTATGGTTGATCCTGTACTGTCCTTGTGCATCTTATTCCAAGAGTACTGACTGAATTTGTTTTGAAGGCAAGAGATGCCCCAACTCCTTTTCGAGCCTTTGGTGTTAGTGTCTTTATCGGCATTTGAGTTATTTTGTCTATCCCCGGTTTTTAAACATAAAATAAAATAGAACCTGACATAAGCTGTGGATGGACTGAATGCAGATGTCCTTGATGGTTTGTATCCACATGTGGTGCTGCACTATGAAATCCAGCTTAAACCTAAGAGCAAGAGAATAAAGCATAGAAAATATTGCAACTCTGAATAATCGGGTGTCATATGACTTCAGAAATATCAAAACTAAGAGCCTAACTATCTTGAGGGAAGATTCCTGTGTCAAACCGCTTAATGTTCTGTATTACAAGTAAATTACAAGCTATACATTGAATGTAGCCTCTTTTTACAGCAAATACATTCAGTATAAATAACAGAACTACAAAAACATTCTTCTCCTACCAAACCTGTCTGCCTATTCAGTCTGATAAATTGTGGCATGTCCACACAGGATTTGAAGTGCTTCTTGTGCATTCTGCACGCACATAATTGTTCCTCAGCAATTATTTTGTGACTGTCTGAAGTAAGATGTCGTCACAGTTGAGGTCTCATGAACAGGGTGTGAGCTGTAATGGTGAAGTGGACTTATGGATGGATAAGTAGGCCTGTGTAACCAGTGTTACGGTGACATATGTGGCCATTTCTATTTAGCATCTGGCAAAAGGAATCTGGTGCAGCTTCACTTGAGGAGGGCTGGTCCAAGAAGCTTCAAAGACCTGGCAGGTAGCAGGTGGGCACCAATGCTTGTCCTAACCACAACCGTGTACGTTCTGTGATTGTGGCCTCTTTCACCATCGTTACCTCTTTTTTTCCAGCAATCTCGGTGCCGCTGTTGACCAGGGAAAATGGCTCCCATTCTCGACATTGTTTGCCTGGATAAGAGTGTAGTCTGTGAAGGGACCTAGCCGAGTTTTCCCTGCAGCTCCCCCTCGCCCACTTCCAAAGCAGGAAACTGGAATACCCTGGAAACTGGTTATGGTTACTGTACCACATACTCAAGGGAGCTGAAATATGACAAAACCGCAGTCAGGCTGCCCATAGCTGTAAGTAGGAGTAGTGTCCTCCAGGGGGAGCTATAGAGCTATAGTACACTATGCGTAGGAATATTGTCCTCCAGGGGGAGCTATAGAACATGGATCTAAATCTGCTCGTTAACTTCAGCGTCACTGATAATTACACAAATGACTTTTGAAATGTTTTATAAAATAACCATCATTCATTTTTTCTATTTGTGAACAGATTTTCTTTAGGTTAACAGATGTTTTTACATTTTTGCGAAAGCAGAGTCAGACAGTTTATGACTTAAGTGCCCCAGAATTTAAACCAACAACCTTCTGATCACGGGCACCTTATCCAGACCCACTGAGCCACAAACCACCCTACAACTAAACCTCAAATTCCATCTAGCAAAACATTGTATAATCTTTTTGTTTCTATGAAGGCAAATATTATGTAAAACAGCAAAATTTTCAAGTGAAAAATAGAACATCAAATCTGCACCTAATCACAGCCCACCATGAGGTCAGATTCATCAGGATATATGCAGAATCGTAATATCACTATTAGGTTTAAATTTAGATGGATAATTAATTCACAAGCCCCCACTCTCCCCCCCGAAACCCTTCAAGAAACAAGATCAGCCTGAAGGAAAATGTAAAAAACACATGCAAAACAACTCATTACACAGTTGTAAGAAGTTAATTTGACTGTGCTTGTGCTACAATAAGCACTTGGAAGTGTGTTGACAGCTAGAAAAACGTAAGGTATTTCTGGTGTGTTTTCTTGGCCCAACTGTTACCAAAATGGAGGGAAAATGGGATGACCTGTCAGATAGAAAAAAAGCCTGGTAGCAGAAATGTGCACTTGCTGTTGTCTTAATTGGTGTTTCTAATGAGGAGACTCTGAATGTGATTGGACCACATATTTCAATGGGGAGGAATTTCAGAATTCTTTTCAGACCACTGAACTTACCATACTTACCATTGAAGTTAACATTTACCCGCTTGGCAGGATTGCAACATGCCGCACCTAAACAATTTTCTCTGCTTGTAACATTTTCAGAAGACGAATGCTTTGTAGTCTTTGAAATACATGATACACAAGTAACTGCTGACTGTCTACCCTAACCTGTTTAAGTGATGTTTTCCATCGCATAACAAACATGGGTGTTAATCTGTACAAATATTTATCCTTTAATTATTTTTTAATCTGTGTACTCACGTTCTGCTGCAGACTATTTATATGTTTTCTTTGAAATTATCTTTTGTTAAAAGATAAGTATTTGCAGAGATCATGCCAACATGTACACCAGCCCATCAGACTAAACAGAGCAAACTTAAGACTCTAGAACACTTCACAAAGAACTCTCAGCTTAATTCCAAGGAAAAAAATACGAGGACAACAAAGGACGCAGGCACACAGTTCGGATAAATTACACTTTCTGGACCACAAGCATGAAACATGATTATTTTTTTCCTCATCTGAGTGCCAGATCTCAGAATTCATCTAATAGTCATCAGAAAATCATTACATGGGTGTGAAGGGTATTTTGCCTGAAGCCCAGGCGTATGAGACAGCGCCTTAAGTGAAGACTGCGTGAGGAACCAAGCCATAATTTCACACTTGACTTGAGTTCTGTGGTTCCATAAAGATCCTGGGAAGGAGCTGATGTCTAACGACATATCTATGCTCATTTTGTACCAGGCTAATTATTATTATCATTATCATAATTATAGAACATCTTCATGCTGAACGTTTCATTGTCATGTAATCTTGGGTGGGACGCAACTTACGTTTTTTCCCAAGAACCTTTTAACAAGTAATCAAACAGTTCAGGTCATGTTACCAATGTAAACCACACATTTATCCTCTTTCAGAATTTGCACTCAAAGGTATGTGTGTTTCCTTTGGGTTTCAACGGCAAACTTAGGAATAGGATCATCTTCAGGAGTACCTAAGTACCTAATTGTATTAGGCAAATAAATTTGGCATTCATCACTTTAAATAAAAAAGAATATTAATATGTAAAAGTAATATATTAAAAAATGTAATAATATAGTCTTCTATAGAAAAATTTGTATGAGTCAATTGGAGGTTACTAAGATAATTAACCAGCGCCAAAAACAAACAAGTTTCAAGTCATTTATGATCTTAATAATAATAATACTAATAATACTACTACTACTACTAACTATAATTATATAATGCTTATATTTTAAAAAAGCCAGCTCAACTTGTTTGCTTAGAATTTTGAATACTGCTGATACCACGTGCTTCTGCTTGCATACATGTGGCCGGCAAGCTTTTTAGTGTCACGGAAGCATCCAGCATTTCATAAGGTCAGCTGGGAGACTAGTTCACATAACGAAGCAGAAGGAGCAAAGTCTTATGTTCATTAATATTAGTAAAGAATTTGGGGGGAGATGGAAGAAAGTTTGACTGAGCACCTGTGTCTTGACATCTCCATGCTGCACCTGAGATGGTGAAGCCAAAACAGCTGTTAAACTGAAACTGAAACACAGACAGTCTGAGGCCAGTGACCAGAACAGAGACATAGACATTGTTTGTGTTAGATAGACATAGAAATTGAGGCCACTATGGAAAGTGCTCCCCATTTCACTATCGTGCTCCTTGCAGAACTTCTCTGAACTGGATCAAAGCCACTTTTTGGCAAAATAAATGTTTTATAAAACACAAAAGAGAATTTAAAAGAGCAAATGAATTTTATCGCTATACAAGTGAGAATGAAATATGTTTAATAGAAGCTCAATTATTTATCAGAAATCACCGGAGACTGACTTAAGAAAAGTAAGTGTCAGACAAAGTAACACGTGTAGCCTAAACTTGTCAGAAAGGATTATAGTAAAATGGTTTTAGTGTGACAGATACAAATTCAGTAACTCGACAAAGTTTTGGCCACTAGGGGCAGGACTCTATTGCTAAAGAGTTATATCGCAAAAACAAATATTAATTTCCTGCATAAAATGGGAGGGACTCTGTATAACAACACAAAAACTTGCTAAACAAGTCTCCATCTGAAAACTTAGCCCACAATAATTTCCATCATACGTCAGCTGTTTACGGTATCATACCTCCACCCAGTCTCTACCTTTTTCCCGGGTTTATGATGTCATAATAGCAGCAGCCTTGTCAAATGGCACTAGCAACCCTCAAGTTACACAAAGCATCCCTCAAACTTTACAGCTTCCTCAGGAAACAGCAGTATAACGTATGAATGAAACACTTGCAGCCAGCAGAAACTAGCAGGAAACACAGACCCAACGCACTCATGATCACGTGATATTGAGGACCAGCAGCAAAAGCAACAGGTTATCAATTTACCCCAAAACATGCCAGAAAAAATACAAGCCTGCAGTTCTGCTTTGTGACATCAGCCTTGCGGCATTCACACGAAATGAGATATGTGGAGACAAAAACAGTTGTGTAAAATGGTAAATATGTTTGTGTTAATATAAAAGTATTCCTGTAGCCCCAGTCGGGAAAACTCCCATACGACGTCAATGTGTGATTAAAAAAATGCCGGCCTTTCTTTTATAGCATAGTGAATTTTTCCATCTCCCCTAGGGCTGTGGGACAGGTGTCAGGTTTCCTCGACCTGCACGGCAGGGGGGTAGGATGTCTTTTTGTTTAGCTCCACCCACCCAAACAGTTACATGGCCACGCCCCTCAGTTTTGACCTCACCCTTTCAGCTGACTTGGTCTCTATAAAAGGGTCACCTGTGTTGCAGGATCAGAACGCAGTGTCCATCACGGACTCTCCTTCTCCATTGCCACTCCTCAGTGTAAGTACTCTTTCCCGTCCTTCTCGGTGTCTCTTCCTGTCAGGACTTTGGGTGTTGGAGCTTTGCTTATTGTTCTTGACTTGCTCAGGTGCTGCCTCATCATTGGCCCATCATCCTGGCCAATTGAAGGCATTGTTTCTACATCCGGCTTCTGTCACATGACACACAAATTACTTGATTTTATACAAAATGTATATTTTATTTAAATTTTATTGCTCCAATTTTATGATACTGTAAGTTTGGTGGAATTATTTCGTTGTGCTGTGAGTCACTTGTGATTGTTCCGGGAGTACAGCTGATGCCAACAGATATTATAAATGCTCTTCTCTGGGCTGATGAACTCAGTTTATCTTTTGACATGTTAAGGCATTTTAGCATGTTGTACTGACAGTGTGACACCACAAATCCTGTGTGTGACTGACACAGATAGACCTCAGGCATTGTGGCTATGACACTGAGTAAATAGTTTAATTTATTACCGCAGAATTCATGCGGGGCTTAATGACATTTACACAACATCACTCATTTCCGCGATTAGTAACAGTTAACCACTTCACCGTGGCAATAGATATAACATTTTCAATGCAATTTTGTTTATATCTCTGGTCAAATTGTTTTAATTATGTCAAAGGAAGTAAGGGTTTATAGGGTTTCCTCTTATAATCCCTTGTTTTCTACCTTCCTCTACGCAGAAAACCATGTCGTCCAGGTCCGTCCTGAACTTGTCAAGCAGCAGGCAGCCCTCTATATCCAGCCTGTCTCTGAGGGATGCTGGTCACGTCCGCTCCAGGGCTCCCCTCGCTGCTTCTTCCGTCAGTAATGTCTCCATGACCCGCTCCCTGTCCGTGGGCAACGGCCTCAATTCCCTGGCAAGTCTGTCCGTCAATGGCGTGGGAGTCATGGGCAACGACAAGGAGACCATGCAAGGTCTTAACGACCGTCTTGCTAAGTACTTGAATAAGGTGCGCTCCCTGGAGAGGTCCAATACTGAGCTGGAGCAGAAGATCAAACAGCTGATGATGGAACGGGCTCCCAAGGGACGTGACATCGAGGCTATGATGGTGGAGGCGAGAGCACTTTCAAACGAGGTCAGTGCCCATTTTGCGATTTGGCACATCCACCCATGTGTTGATAGCATACATGGATACCAGCATTTCATAGGCCCCACAGAGAGCTGTGTAGTGTAATCTGTGTCTCATAAACCATGAGAACCGCTGTGTTGAGCTCTTACTGTTTGCCACCCTGTGTAGAAATGTTGATAGTCAAATCAGGGCCCGTAATGGAATCTGACTTTCCCAATAACATTAGACAAAAGAAAGTCGACCGTAAACAGAAGAATGCTAATGGCTGGTGTTCCCTTCCTACCATTCTTGGCCAGGTGAAAAACAAAACCATGGAGAATGCGCGTATTTTGCTGGAGATCGACAATGCCAAGCTGGCTGCAGATGACTTCAGAATCAAGTGAGTCCCAATAGGGTGTGGCGTACATGTTTGCTCACTTGAGGGTCTAACTGAAATGTCGCAGGGCTGCTTGATTTTGGTTTTGACATCACGATTGTTTCGTTCATGTTGCATTTCATAGAAAAGGGTGACATGAGTTATGACAGCCGAAACGGAACAAAGGTGATTTTTTTAGATGCCTTGTTCACAAAAGAATTGGATGGATCAAGCAGTCAGAAGAGACCAATGACATCTACTCTGTATCACACCACACACAACACGCCACACAGCTGTTTATTCAAGTATCAATAGGGATCCTTATATCATTTTTCCTTTAAATTCCCTTAATTCAAAGTAGACATTCAGGTCCTGCTAGTGTAACAATGAGATGCTTAGCCCTTTAAGCATTCCGACAAAGAGATTTAACGTTTTAAGCTTTTAATAAATCGCCAAAGGGTGAACAGTTCTTTCTCATAATTACCGTGGTAACTGATAAAACAATGATTCTGTTCATACTGAATATTGAATAATGAAAAGTTCTTATAAAGTCTGTAGCAGTAAAGTTTATAAATTTGCAGGACCTAAAAATCACTACCCTTCAGTGAAGAGCCTTTGGAGTCACATACAGTATGAAGGAAGATCTATAACTATTACTAATATTATCTAAAATTACTTCCGTTAAATACTAAATTAAATGAAACCCCTTATGTCTCACAAACTGCATTAAATATAAATTGCTAATGATATTAAAAATAGCAAACAAACAAACAAAAACAAATAAAAGTATAAAACAAATAAATGGAGGAAGACAGATAATCCATAAATGGGCAAGTCTCAATGCCTTAAAATAATACTTCACCGTGGATGTTGTTTGCAGTTTGGTTAACAACACAAGACAAATCTGTCATAGCACTATAATGACATAGTGTTGCATTTAAGTAACCACTGATTTCAAATTAGAGAAGGGCGTCTGAAAGTCCAAAGAATTACCAATAGGAGAAATGTGAAATTCACTTCCCTGTTGCTCATTTTTTTTTGCCTCTGACTGGGTTAAACCAAACAGACACCTACATTCCATGCTGATTGCAGACTTTTTGATTTTTACAGTCACATTTCTCCTGTCAGTGCCTTCCTGTTTAACAAAATTCATAAATGTGTTTGAGCGTTGAGTGTGAGCTTTGCTTGGTACAGATTAAACAGTGTTTTGATTATAGTCTTTCATTAGAGAACCTTACATTGTTAGCTTGGTGTATTGTTTACAGGGGCGTACCCAGACCGAAACCCTGGGGCCACTGCTAAGAAGGGGCCGCAAAAAGGGAAAATGCCTTCCCAGTGTACAACTTTTACTACTGGCACGGCCCTCTCATTGGGTGGGGAGTGGGGGTATGGTGCACTAATAACTCAAATAGCCTAGGGGTCTCTGACCAAGTTGACGTGTCTCCAATTGTTTGTCGATGCTATATAGTAACAAGCCGCTGTAGGACCATTGAACTGTGCACATCCATTTTACAGAGTTTCATAGCCATGCCGTTACATGATGCTAGAAACGTTTGTGTGCATGTGTGTGTACGTAGATGGGAGGCCGAAGCTGCCCTTTGCCAGTCGGTGGAGAGAGACTGCGTGGCGCTGAGGAAAGCGAAGTCAGACCATGAGCAGATCATTGTTATGCTAAAGGGAGACCTGGACAACCTCAGGGAGGAGCTGTTCTTCATGAAGAAGAACCATGATGAGGTAAGGAGGCTAGAGTTCTGGGTTTGTTGTCCCAGCAAATCCAAGGTGCTGGTGCAGAGATGGATCAAAGAACACATGGGGAGGATACGGCTGGCTCTTCCTGTTCTCCTTTGGCTTGTAGAGGCCGGAGGTCCATGGAGCCCAGGCTGTGTTTGATTAGCTGGGTGGGGTGGAAACACACCCCGGAAGCTAATAACCATGCCGGTCTTTCTTGGAAAGAACATTAATTATGAATGATGAGTTCCCAGAAGTGCAGTCTTGCTCATGACGGCAGGTTATAACAACCCAGCCCTCATATTCTTCCGTTTCAGGAATTGGCTGCCCTGAAAGCCCGTCTGTCCAGCGGAAACGTGAATGTAGAGGTGGAATCTGCCCAGGGGCCCGACCTCGGGGGCATCCTGTCCGAGCTGAGGATCCAGTACGAAGGGATTATTCGGAAGAATAAGGAGGAGGCCGAGCTCTGGTTCAAGAAAAAGGTCAGTGGGTCACCTCCGGCGTGGGTCGGCGCGCATGTATGTTGTCGCTGGTTTAAGACTCGTTTGTTTGTTTACCTCCGTGCAGCTAGAGCCAGTGCAGAGTGAACTGAAGGGGAACAACGAGGCCCTGTTGGCCTCCCAGAGCGAGCTCACTGAAAGACGGCGCTATCTGCAGGTGCTGGAGGTGGAGCTGGACAGTTTGCGGAAGCAGGTAAAGCCCTGATTGGTCCCGCCCATCCGGCTATTTTTACTTTCTCCCCACACAGCTGTCTGTGTCACCTGGTCCACTTGCCGTCGCTTCTAACATGACACAATGTCGAAGAACCATGGCATCTAGTATATCTAGAAATGCGATGATTCAGAAAATATTCTGGCATCCACTAGAACAAAAGCATTTATGTAAAATTTGCAAAAAATGTATCTAACTCGCACTACACCCCTATAATCATTTCTTCAGCTTCATTATTGTACACCTGGTTGCCGTTTCTGATTACCGATACTTGTATTATATGACATACATTGATGGCTTGGTATGGTATTCTGCTGATTATTCCACAGTTGTTATTTTATGCAAACAAATCATGAGAAGAATAGCTAGCTCACTATGAGAGCTACCAATGCAGCCGATCTGTAACAGAATATCTCCCTGTAAGGCTGCTACAGTGTGTCCTGAGCGGCTGCCAGCAAGAATTAGGAAGCTTGCAAATATCTCTTTCAAGGCAGGCAAAAAAAGCACCAAAAGATCAAATTTAATTTTACGATGTAGAAACAGTATCAGACGGCTATTGATTCTAGCAGAGTCTGCTGGCTTTATTTGACTCTTCTCAATAGGGTATCATGTTTGTCTGGGCGGAATCCAATACTTTTCTCACACTTGAGAAAATGAACACAGCTCCAGTGGGAGTTTCGCTACTATGCAGTTAACCGTAATTACCTCAGTGAGTTATAACTGTATATGTGGAACAATTTAGCGCTTCCTTGGATGAAAGTGTCTGCTAAACAATAAATAAGGTTATTTTTTTGGGCCATTTTCATCGGAACCACCTCTGTAGATTTGTCACCGAGCTAAATGCTGTCAGGTCAGATGTAGCTCGGTCTTTTGATGTCCGTCTGTCCCTTTTGTTGTCTTCAGAGAGCAGAGGAATATTATTCAATTCTGGTGCTTTGGCCTTTCCTGACAATGCCAAGGACATATCTGTGTCACCATTGATGGCACAGGAAGACACCTTTCTACAGCTCATTGTTCTGCACACGGCGACGGCTGCATTGGTTTAGGAGATATCAGCTATCTGAATGTTGTCTGTCAGTTCACTATGGTGAACAAGGTTATGGCTGCTGAGGTGGTCACGAATGCTGGAATTTCACCATCGCCGTGTGTCTCTTCCAGCTGGCTGTCCTCGAGGGGAACCTGGGTGAGACCAACCATAAATATTCCTTGGAGATGGAGCGACTGCAGGTTATCCTCTTGCAGCTGGAGGACGAACTGTCCCAGCTGCGGCTTGACATGCAGCGCAACAAGGCAGAGTACGAGCAGCTGTTGCGCGTCAAGCAGAACCTGGAGCTGGAGATCGCCACCTACAGGAGGCTGCTGGAAGGCGAGGAAATGTGAGTAGAACGGATGCAATCTCATTTGTGGATTTCCCTTTTTTGGCAAAAGTAATTGTCTAAGTAACTGCTCATGTCTAAATTTATATTTATTAGGTGTGATGTCACATCGCATCATAAGGTGATTCTGTAGTCCACCGTTAGCTTTTGTTTTAACTATTGCTGCTACAATTAAAATATATAGAGTGATATTCATGTTTCGTGGTATATTGGTCGCACCCTGCCTCTCTCACAAACATCCTAACTTTCAAGTAGCACAAACACAACATACATAAAAGTGGCTAGAAGATCGATACAAGTAAATACTGTATAGGGGATTTATTAAATCCCTTCTTCGTCATATATGGGATTTTCTTCCAGCCATGTTTAAGAACCAAACAATTCTGAGTGTCTGGTAATTAATTAACTTACTTTATGCTGTTTTCCAAATTAATGCCAGGCCCTATTTGCTATTTGAGCTACTGTATGCTGTTAACTATAACCAAGCTAGTCACGGTCGGCACAACCGAATAGCGACTTTTCTTTTAATTGATCAACAAAAGATGATTAATTTCCACTGTTTCACATAATCTTTATTGATTAACTGTTGGTTATAATACAAGGTCTTAAATGAGTCGGGTTCACATGCAAAGTCATGCTCTGCTTTCCTGCACACCACTCACTACGTCTGTTGCCTCTTTGCTCGCAGGTCTGGAAGTAAAGTCACTAAGGTGACTCAGGTGACACATATCCCACCTAAGTAAGTTGCAGTTATGGTGTTGGGACATAGTCTAGAGCATGAGTTTAGACTAAACCATTAACAGAGGCTAGGGGTGTCAGAAAAAGACTTTAAATTATGTGATGAGATATATTTATAGTATGTGTACTTTTGTAAACCTAGCATCATATTGTATATGATATTACTGAAGGGGATACCCCCTCTTCTGTTATCTACTGTATAGAAGATCTAGATTCTTCTAGGGACATTAGAGGAGGTCAGACACGTAGGAAGTTGGGCTCATAGCCATTGTGTTTCATTTTTCAGGGTCAAGGAGACACCACCTCCACCTCCTCCTCCCCCCAAGAGTAAGTACATTTGTTTCTTTTATAATCATGGAACAAATGAATGTTCCTGAGGATCTTGGTGCTACAGCTAGTAGGAATGATTGACATGGAACACTGTCACATTGCCAAAGATCTCCAGTCATGTCATCCACTGAAGGAAGGATGCACTAAAAATCCATGCTCAGCACTGTCTGTCTTTCCTTGAAAGACATCCAATGCAAGCTTATTGTCATGAAAAAAATACTTCTAGCTAATTCTGTCAGTTCTTCAAACACTCCTTTCGATTTATCAATAATGTAATGTTGCTGTTGCTCAATTTGGTGCCTCAGGAGTCTGTGTCTATGGTTATAAAAATATAAATTCTGTTTTTCTGAAAAATTAGTAATACCTTTTTTTAACTTGTTGGCTGGGCCATATTCTGACTATTACATTCCATAATTGCGCTGCAGAGGAATTGAGGACCAGGAAGATTGTGAAGGTGATCACCCAGACCATGGTTGATGGCAAAGTGGTGGAAGAATCCAGCGAAGTGGAGAACGTTGAAGAAACAAAAAACTGAAAGGGACCACGCTCCTTATTGCCCATGTCAGTTTGGAACATTACATCCCATTTTCTTCCCAGTTTCATACTTCCTTGTGGAGAGCATTATAAAGAATGGGTACTATACAGTTCTGAACTATGCTTGGCTCAGACCTGTGGCCCTTTCTGGCTCTGTTCAGGAATTTCTCTCACACTAACACCCTGACCCTGTGACTGCTTCTTGCCTTGGTTTAAAGTGATATATATCATATATCAGGCTATATGAGACTTTTCTCCATCTTTGTGTACTTTCAACTTGTTAATTGTGTTAATCAGCTGAAATCCATAATAAATCTATATAAATCTTCATTCAGTCTCTAATTGTCTTCATTTCGCCATCAGGCTTGTATTCCCATTTCAGATTCTCATACTGTAGAATAAACAGAACTGAGGTTTATGTTTTCACTGACATGAGAAAGCTGGCAGATACATAAAACAAGCATTGTGTCAGGCTGCATGACAGGCCTTCACTGAAGTCTTCAATCCCCAGTAAAACTGGTGCTTTTTCACAAGCATGGAATGGTCAGATCATGATCATAAACTGGTTACGCAACAGTCATACATATTGCTAATGACTGGTCTCATATATCAACCCGCCCCATAAAAGAGCAAAACTTCAGCGAAGTGTATTATACAGTTAACAAGATCAGCAAGCGTATAATACAGTTATGTTTTACCTTCTCAGGTAACAATAATGAATGTAAATTACTTGTTCAGATGCATTCTATGTGTTTAAACTGTTCAGTGATATACTGACCTGTGCATCACTTTAAAGAAAGTCAAATAGAGAAATAACAGTAGGAGTGTTTGTGGGACATAAGGATTTATTAATTTCACAGACAGGACATAATGACATGGATACAAACATGTTGTGGATATGTTGAATATTAAGTATTACAAAACTGAAATACAGACAATGGGGTTGATTAGATTGCTTCCAACACCTGAGATCTATGACTTCATCCTCCCCTGAAATAAACAAATGCCTTTACAGGGTATGTTTACAGTGAAAACCCTTAGTAACCTGATTGTATGGAACAAAGAATTGAACTAAGTCATCAAAATGCGCCTGAGACCGTAGCCCTGGGACATAAGAGCCTATGTGAGGCTGGGTGTGCATGCCGTTCGTGCTTTGCGACTGAGGTAAACATGAATAGTACGAACTAACTCAGAAATCCCATTCTTCCCCTCAAATGAGATTGCCCAGAGATTGCCCAGAAAGAAAAATCCCTTCTCCTCCTTTGTAGATAAACCAGTAGCGTGGGAAGCACATCAATTCTTTTTTCTAATATTAGGAAGCGGTCTGTGAACACAGTGACCCTGTGCTCACGGTGTCTTTGACCACCGAAGTGAATAGCTCAGCGTTCTCGGTAACATGGTCGACGGTGGGCGTGGACGGCTGTAGATAAGACCCGAAACTCCCCAAACCCCTGAAAGCCAAAAAGATCGGGTATGTTTGCACCTCTGAGAGAGGTAATCTTTCAGGGGGCCAGACAGTTGCGTGGAAGAGAATGTCACAAGGGAAAACGATATCGCCTTGGAAGTAGCTGAATGACACGTCGAGTGTCACCCGATGACTCCATTTGGGCCGGCTTTGACTCTTTAGCACAAATACGATACGATTCCCCCAGCTTCCAAATAATTCCTGTAAACCTGGCCATCATATTTTAAAAGCGACAAACAAATAAAATGACACCGCATTGACTCTTGTTACATAAGCAGAATAGCAGAAAAGAGTTCACGCAGGTATTGGCACAAGATTAATTAAAAATGTAGGCCACTTAAACAGGGTTGAGGGTTATTTTTTTTTTGAGAAACAATCATTGAGATGCTTGTCTAACACTTAAATCATTCAAAAGGCACAAATGAACATTTTTTGGTTTATTAAAAGATATCTTGCATCATATTCTATGCTATAACTCAATACAGCTTAGCATTCATACGCAGCCTCTCCCCGGGTTATGATGAGGTTACATTCCGACAAACCTATCACAAGGCGAAAATGCATTTTAATACATTACACCTAACCTAACAAACATCAAAGCCTTGCCAGCCTACCTTAAACTTGCCTAGAACACTTAGGCTAAAAAAAGTCTAATTTATATTTAAAAAGTATATCATGAAATTTATTGAAAAATGTACTGAACGTGATAACCGTTTACCCATTGCAAGTCGAAATATTGCAATAGGGACCATCGTAACCTAGGGAGTGTCTGTACTTTCACACTGACCATCTCGGCAGCATAATGACATAACGCTAAGTGGTAATATGAACCGGGCAACTGAAAACAAATGAGACATGTGGGTGTGTGCATTCACTTGGCTGTGAATGTGGTCGGACATGTTTATGCGCAGAGGCACAGACCCGACCCAGACAGAGCTGCCAGCCTCATTTGAGGGTAATTATATTATTGTTTCCTTCCACAGCTTGACAGTAGATTTACGACCAGCATACAGTTCATAGTTGTGAATCCTTTTTTAATTACTGAGAATATTTTTCACATGTCGAGATTGGGTTACTGACTTTGAAAATTCCGCAAAGCAACTTACATCACTGGTAGTGTGCTCTGCCTGCTTTCTGGTGGGTGTTTCTCGTCTGTTTATCAGTTGGTCTTCTGAGGAATTCGATACCACCACTTTTCTCAGGAAAGTCAGAAGAAGATAAACTGTTTCAACTGTTTAACTCCCAATCCATCAACAATAAATCCACACTGATTGAAGAACACATCAGTTAGAAAGGACTTGACTTCATGTGTTTGACTGAAACCTGGCACCAGTCAGAGGTTTACTCTGCCCTAAATGAAGCCTGTCCACCTGGCTATGGTTACCTGGAGGCAGCTCGCAGCACCCGGCGTGGTGGTGGCCTAGGTATCATCTACTGTCAGGACCTGGGGTTGTCCCCTATCTCGATATCTCCAACATCTTCCTACGAGTGCCTTGCATTTTTCCCATGACTGTTCTCCTTATCTACCGACCTCCAAAACCCAACTCTACCTTCATTCTCTCAACACTTTGTGCTACCTCTGCTAACATCATAATCCTAGGAGATATACGTATTTATGTTGACAATCGCATAGGTTATCTCACTGCTGATTTCCTTCAGCTGCTAGATTCCCTCAACCTACAGTACAACATGGGTCACACACTTGACTTGGTCATTTCAAACTCTGCCCCCGTCAGTAACCCACAGGTATACTGTGTGATCTTGGTACTTCAGACTACAAAGTAGTGTCGATGGAGCTGCCCTTTCTCTCCCCCCATACCAAGCCAAAACGACAGATCCATTTCAGAAATCTGAAGAACATCAATGAGGATGCCCTGGCCCTGGACCTTAAACGTCTCTCCTCTGACCCTACTAGCTCCCTCTCTGTGGCTGATCTTGTGGATTTCTATAACCAGTCCCTGTGCAGTTTGTGGACTTCCACACCCTCTTAACATCCAGGTCTGTCTCATTTACATAATCAGCACCTTGATGCACCTGCAAGCTGCAAAAAATAAAGGTGGCTGGGCGTGTCCTTGAGAGGCGGCTCAAGGCTTTGGGCTGAGTGTCCACAAACAGGCTTAAAGGGAACACAAGAGGGCCTATGAAGAAGATCTGAAGGTTGCATGGTCCAGGTTCTATTCCAACACCATGAGCAACAGTTCCGGGAACTGCAAAAAACTTTTTTGAACTATAAATCACCTTCTAAAATCTTCTTTACCTGCCCAGTTTGAGGCCACCGAGGAGAGGTGCAACATGTATATCAATTTCTTCAAACAAAAACTTGTTAATATCCGCTCACATCTCTCCACCATGGATATCCTGCTTTCTACAACTATCGACCCACTGTCTGAGACTGTCCACCCCCTTTGCTCCTTCTCTGCTACCACATGGTGGCAGATGTCATCAAGAAAATGAAACCGTCAACCAGTTCCTTGGACTCCCCTCAGCCCTGTTGAATCTCTGCATCTGCTGTCTCTCCACTCATTACCAGGATAATAAACCACTCCCTCCTGGCTGGCCATATTCCTTCTGCAGTAAAAACTGCTGTCATCAGACCTCTACTGAAAAAACCCACCTTGGATCCTGAAGTTCTCTCTAACTATAGGCCTATCTCCAATCTTCCATTTCTCTCTAAAGTTCTAGAAAAAACTGTTGCAGCACAACTTCATGATCACCTCAAACTAAATAACCTGTTTGAAAAATTTCAATCTGGTTTTCGCCCTGGCCATACTATTGAAACAGCCCTGGTCAGAGTCACCATTGACCATCTGATGACAGCAGATACTGGTTACCCTTCTCTACTCATCCTCCTTCAACTGACAGCTGCTTTTGACACAATAGACTATAACATCCTCTTTCACTGCCTGTGATACATCATTAGACTCTCAGGAAATGTTTATAACTGCATGGTTCACATCATACCTGACTGGCAAAACTGAGCATGTCACTCTGGGCAGTGTAAAATTTCACACCCACAAAGTCACCTATGGTGTCCCACAGGGCTCTGTACTAGGCCCCATCCTTTTCACCATCTACATGTTCTCCCTTGGAAATGTCATAAGCAGACATGGTTTAACTTTTTACTGCTACTGTATGCCGATGACATTCAGCTTTACCTCAGGACTACCCCTACCTCTTCTACTGTTCCTGTGCCAACATCCACACTGACTACCTGCCTGGAGGAGATAGAGGTGTGGATGAGGCTCAACTTCCTTAAGCTGAACAGATCCAAAACAGAAGCCATCTTAGTTGTCACACCACACCATCTCCGCTCTTCTACCATCACCAGTATCACTTTCTCTGGCCAAAACATTCCCCTTTCCACATCTGTCACCAATTTGGGTGTTAAAATGGACCCCCAACTCACCTTTGACACCCACATCAAACACCTCTGTAACTCATCATTCTGCCACATCAAGAACATTGTAAAACTCTGTCCAGCACTCAGCCTGGCAGATGCAGAAAAGCTCGTCCATGCCCTTGTCTCCTCCAGGCTGGATTACTGCAATGCACTCCTCATTGGGATTCCTGGCAAGAATATCCAGAGACTACAGTATATTCAGAACAGCACTGCCAGGATCCTGATGAGGGTGCGAAAGCATGACCACATCACCCCCATCCTGAAAACCCTTCACTGGCTCCCTGTCCAACTCAGGATAGAGTACAAGGTCACACCCCATACCTCCTCGCGCACCCTCTGCTTTGTACACACTAACACCCTCCAAGTCCCCAGAACCAAGCTTCGCAGCATGGGTGATAGGGCTTTTTCATCCGTGGTGCTGAGGCTGGGGAACGTTCTCTTGTTTTATTTCTTCATTTTTTGCTCTGTAGCACTTTAATATTGCTGAAATATAAAGTGCAATACAAATAAAATGTATTATTATTATTAACGCAAATGTAGACAAAACTCCAGGTGCCTGAAAAGAGGGAATCATTATGCAACACAGTGATGTTTATGTTGAAAGCTAGCGAATTCAATGTCCATTATCATTATGCAATACACTGAAGTCTTGTTAGATGCTAGCTAACTCAATGTCCATCATTCAACCAAACCGATTATTCACTACAGGGTCATATGGGGCCTGGACCTTCAGAAGAAGCATAGACACAAGGCTGGGGAACACCCTGGATTGGTACCAAAAGCAAATTTGTTATCAGAATTCTAATTACATATTTAGTTGTATTCAAGCTTATTAGAATAAAGCAGGAAAAAAATAGCATCAATACAATACTCAAGTAAGAAAATCCAACTTAATGTCCTGACCTGGCTAGTCAGAAATCTAGGATAAGTGAATAATACCTTAATAGCTCAATAGCAACAAAGAAGGTAATGCCAGTAATAGTACTAGCCCTGTAGTGAGATTGAATCACATCGTCACGTAGGCATCCTGACACAACAATGCCATGATGTATGCAGGAAAGAGGGAAAGACATGCCAGGTTGAGTGACCTCAGAGGCGTTGTACGCTAATGACCTTTGTAAACACTCAAAGTTAAAAAAAACATTTTAAACTTGACAATTCAAAACCAGATGTTGGTAACATACGTTAGGGATAATGATGCATTTTCACTGTGAAAGCATGTCAGGATAGGTGTGACCCTGTCTGCAACATGAGCAACTCTGTACATTGGTAAGTGCTGAACAAAGAAAACATATAATTAAAAAAACAGTTAAACATGTTTCATCTAGCCTCAGGGTGGAGAGCCTCAGCAACTCTTTCCAGAGACTGTTTTTAAATAATGATATTTTCACCCCACAGCTAAAGCATTGGAATTGTGACAATTTGTGTGTGTGTGTGTTTGTTAGTGTTGTTCTGGTAAGCATAAACTTGTCTTTTAATCACAAAATGAATCGTACTTTAAGCTTCTCAAAACCATTATATAGGCGTGAATAGATTTGACAGCACACTACCTTGTTCTGGGAAAGCATATGATTGGTCTTAATAGCATTGTAAACGGTTTTTGAAAACCATTAGCTTTTGGAATGCACCTTGTTAATTTAGCTCTTTTGATTTTGTAATTATGTGATTATTCCAGGAGGCCCATAAAGAGAGCCTGTCCTGTTGGTGATCATCATGAAAATCTAGCCAATCTATTAAAGTCACAAGGTGAATTTTTACCCATGAAAGTGTCACAGCAATTTTATTTTTATAGAACAAATGCAGTGCTACCATTATGGGCCATCTGAATATATTTTGTTAGTCTTCATTTTCACTTTATATGTTTCATGTCATTATCCATTTGGCTTTTACCTTCTTTTTCTGTTCAGAGTTATGGTGGTGGTGTTTTTGGGGGGGGGGGGGGGGTCCCATAAAGCACAGGCAGATGCTTGGGATAGTACAGGTTCCATAA
>JABFDZ020000044.1:32987687-33030224 GCA_019775955.2 Pollimyrus isidori | reverse complement strand
CAGGGGTAACCCTGCATTCAATTGTTTTTTTTTTTATATAAATGGTTCTCAACCTTGTTTTTGCCCCCCCCCCCCCCCCCAAATGTTTTTATTCTAAACCATACTGCTTTCAACCTGCCACATTCACTATTAGCCTATTAATGACCGTATAAGCCTAATTAAGGTACACTAGGGTTGGAATAAAAACATTGTGGCAGGAACAGGATTGAGAAGCGCTGCTTTAGATAAAAGCATCTGCTACATAGTAATTGTCATTCATTCAAAGTTGCAGAATAATAAGATGCTGCCTGTATCTATGGCTAGCATACGTGGAAATGCAGTGTTTTGTGAAACTGGTTTTAATGTCTCGCTGTTACTCAGTGGCTGTTCTGAGGGCCGTAATTCATTTGCACGTCTATAAATGCACCATTTCTTTTCAAGTACATAAAATGCACCAGTGGATGGGATGAGTTATCCTCCTCTCACTAAAAAAGGAAGGGTTTACACAAAGACGCCATAGAGTGTGAGGTTTGGGGTGGGGGTCACCATTCAGAAATTTGCCGGGGGAGGGGGAATGAGGAAATTCCAGTGAATGTGTTTGCAAACCGTTTTTCTATGAAACCATTTGTCACGCTTGTTTTGTGATCCCTCACAGTTTTAAATATTGAAGAGCGCCCCGCCCACCCCAGAATTGTCCTAGACCCAAAGCTCTTGAGTTACGATGTCATTTTAGTGGAGATTCACTAAAAAACTGATCCAGGCTCCTCTGCTAGCTGTGGCTGTGTCACATGGGAGGGAATCTCCGGCGGTGTGCTGCAGCAGGGGCCGAGATAAGGCCGCTAGGGATATTTCTGGTATTGCAGACGTCTGGCTTCATGCAATCCGGCTTATCAGGAGCCTGACACCTTCATATCGGAATCCACAGTCCTGCTTTATTCAAGGGAACCAGTTAAGCAGAGACTGGAATGGGGAAGATGAAAGAGACGGAAGTCCATCTGTACCACTGCAGAAGGGACTGGGTATCGTTGCCCCGTGGGCCAGGAGTTACACAATTTCTAGGCATTAAAAAAGTAAAAGTATTTCCTTGTAGAATATCTTTCCTCCTCCATTGAGTATCACCGTCAAACGCTTCTGCAGGAATTTCTGTTAAAGCTGAAGGGCCTCGACCGTAAATGTGGAATGGCGACCTGCGCGGACATGTCGTAATGCGTTCCCTGAGGCTTAACGGAGTGCGGTAATGTCCTGGTGGCGTCGATATCGGCATGGGAGGATGACTAGCATCACATTGCAGGAACCTTCTCTTTCAAAGGCGTTCTGCGTGCGACATTGTGGTCGTCGTCAAGGGAACGACGGAGCTCAACCTGTGGTCAACTGGCTGTCGATACCTTTGCGTAGCTGCGCTATTATTTAGGATAATATGGTTTGTTCACTGCACCAGGACTCTAGAAAAGCTTCAGTGGCCCAACATTCAGAAAACTAAACAAAAAGCAGTCATGTGACTATTGAAGTTAATTATGTTTCATAGTAATCACCCTGCTGTTCCCCCTGTAGCTGCCGCTATGAGTCTTCTGCACTTCAGCTGGAGAACTGGCAACCCGAAGCAGCGTCTGTTGTCTTATACCTCGAAAACCGAAGACACTGTTATTCTTTTTTCTTTTTTGGGGTTGGTGGTGGGGAGGAGGATGGGGGATGTTTGAAAGGAAACTGTGCAGGCATCTCTTTGTGCTGAGACAGAAACAGCAGGGCTCTAGCTTCCTCGCGGTCCTCAGTGCCGAGCCACTCAGACCAACCCTACCGTGGCAACCTGCAGTGATCCTCTGAGCTTCAGTCCCCATTCGCACCAATTGTTCTATCAGTGTTTCTGTTCCCACCTGAATTCAATTGAACATGATTTAACCAGCATGGAGTACATTGTCAGAAAAAAGGGAACCAATCTGTATCTTCACTTGTCCTGCACCCTCAAGGGTCTGCCAAGACCTCAAGGGTCTGCTGTACCCTAGCTGTCGGCAATTGTGCCTTTTAAGGTACAGAAATGGACTATGAGAAACATTTTTGTACCATTGGGGGTAAATTAATGCTGTTTGTACATTGGGGATGTTCCTCAGAGTGCATTTCTGTACTGTAAATTACATTAAAAGGTACAATTACCAACAACTAGGTCACAACTGGCAGACCCTTGAGGGTACAGCTCCAAGCAAAGGTTGAAATTGGCACTGTTCTTTCTGACAGTGTTGGACCAGCTGATCGACTTTAGTAGTGGGACTAACTAATGGACCATTGTACTTTCAGTGAGGTTATGAGAGAGTTGGGCCATCCGTCATGCTATTGGTATATTTTTTCTGTCTGGAGCAACAAAGACTTCTTCCTATAAGCTTCAAGCGTACAGTTAGCACAGTATGAATACTGCTCAAGAACAGAAGTAATGAGGGTATAGGATAAGAGATTCCCTGCTGCCGTGGAGATGGAGGGTAGCTGCCGTGTTTATCTAGGGATTTGCAGGTTTCTATGGTAACAGGGGGGCCAGCACCTTCACTTGCAGGTCAGCCCATGCAGGGCTCATACCTCCAGCAGATGTGCCGCTGTCGACCCCTGACCAGAAATAAACACAGTCTAAGGGGAGGTGCAGCCCGAGCCGGGAAACCCCCCGCACACACACATGTACCGCGTGTCAAAGAAAAACAAACCACTCCCACAATGCTTTGCTTGTCCATCCATGCCAGGCCCAAATCATAACCACTAAAAAGGGTTAGTATAAGCAGATGCATTTTAATTATATTGTGATCAGAAGGTTAATTCTCAGATCTTCATGTTAAATGAAAATGGTACAACAGAGGGGTGGCAGTTTTAGACCATTTAAACTTGGGGGGGGGGGGCAGACTGGGGCCAGTTGTTCTGTTTGGGGGGGCATATACATTTGACCTTAATGTCCTCTAAGTATTACTTACACTAGATCGACTGCAGCAAAAGGCAATTTTTAAGAAGCAAAGGGCAATTTTGAAAATCATTGTTATTTATGCAATGCTTTTTACAGTTTTTACAAATATGTAAGTCACTCTGATTTCTAGTTTAGACTGTCTTGCTTCCTCAAGCTTGAATATTTTTATTCTGTCATTAACCTCACTTTGCACCAGTTGAAGTGACTTGACCACCCGGCGCACCGGCATTTAAGAGTCTGTCAAGGAAATGTAATTCCGTCTGTCTTTCAGCTGTTCCCACTGCACAAAATGTTAGCCCACATATATAAATGTGAATAATGCTAATAATACATTCATGGAATTTATTTATTTCAAACCCAGGTAGCATATGTATTTAGGGGTGGTGGAGGGGGCATGCATGTTGTCACACTGGCCCCCCTAGAACCACCTCTGGTGACAGACCCATTGAAAGTGCTGTAGCAGTGGAATGCTCTTCAGTATAGTAGTCAGGATGTTGACAGGACCGGTCCAGATGGGCTCAGGGCCGAGCCAGAGCCCCATGGAAGGTATGGAACCAGATGATGTCTGGGATGCTGGGGACAGGAGCAACCTAGAAACCCCCCATTCCCATTGTCTCCACGACAGACCCCCTGGCAGATTCAATAAAGAACCAGCTGGGGGCTCATAGTGTGACCTACCTCCTTAGCATTGACTTGGAGATGTCAGGAAGCACCCAATGGGTGCTGGTGGGGGGATCTGTGTGGCCCTGTGTGTGTGTTAGAGTGTGATTGGATCCCCCCCATTACAGTGGACATGTACTAATGCTCGATTGCTTTCCTCTCACCGTGACGTGAAGAGCCATTGAGACCACCTCCAGTGCGGGACCTGAAACAGCCGTGACCGGTGGCAGGTGGAGCCGGCATCTTCCGCCTTGGCCGAGAAGCCCTGCGCTGGCGGCCGGGCTCAGCATTCATGAGGACGGCTCACGAATACTGATGAGGAGCAGGTGCAGGAGGAGAAATGGGGAGGTGTATGCCTGAGCCCACGGATGGACACATAATACCCACAAACACATGTACACACACACACCAGAAGAGTAACTAGAGTCTACAAGGTACGTTTCACTTATACAGATACCCTGTACCTAATAAAGAATTTTAAATCAGTTGCTACATTCCCCTTCAGCCCGGATTAGTAGGGTGTATGGGGGACAGGGAATGTGGTCTTTACTCGAGTCACTTATTGGCTGGAGAGGAGGAGGGGAGGAGCTTCCACCATTGGTGCTGCTGCAGGCAAACGGAGAGCAAGAGAGAGAGAGAGAGGGGGCAAGCAGGAGACACGCTACATCAGGGACACAGTGTTGTGAGAGACATTTGGGCTGAGCTGCTGGCTGCATCTATACCGCAGAGGCTGTGGGATCGCGGCGGCTTTTTACCCCCGACAGACTGTGGCCTCTGCTCCGAAACGTCAACTTCTTCATATGGCCGTTTACTCTGGCAGTGCTGGGGCGCTGTTGTTGTGGAGCACAGGGTGTGTGTTTGCGTTCTGCCCGCTTAAGTTTGTGCTATGGGATCTCTGGCCCCGGCTCATTCCTCCGGATTGGAGTGTAGGTGCAACGTCGTCTGGGAGTTCTTCTTAAAGGGGGCCCCCTTGCCGACCCCCCAGAACTGACTACTGAAGAGAAGGTTGGAAGAACTGGAGGCAAACATCTGTCCTCCTCTTTCCTCCGCCGTTTTCACCAGCTCGAGGCAGGAAGGCATCTTTTACTTCTCCTTAAGGAGTTTTCTTTCCCCAAGCCTCCAGCATGGAAAGCTGCCCATGGCACTGCTGCATCAGCCTCTTATAGAACAGAGGCTGGGGCATCAAGAGAGGGGGAGCTGGGGCAATAAATAGAAGAGCTTTTTGGAGGACGGGGGAAGCAGACGGAGTGGGACGGGCAGTGTGGTTTTGCAGCCATGCAGAACTGACAACGTGTCCAAAAATGAACTTCTCCTCTGCTGTTAACCAGAGCGACCCCTGTTTCTGCCTCCTGGGATACCTCCCGAACCTCAACACCTGTGTGCTGGAGTTGGCCGTCATCCTCTTCCTCACCGTGCTTATCATCGCTGGCAACCTGGTGGTCATCTTTGTCTTCCACTGCGCGCCCCTCCTCAACCACCACACCACCAGCTGCTTCATCCAGACCATGGCCTACGCGGACCTGCTGGTGGGCGTCAGCTGTGTGGTGCCCTCGCTGTCCCTGCTGCACTACCTGGGCAGCCAGAATGAGGAGATCACCTGCAAGATATTCGGCTACCTGGTTTCAGTGCTGAAGAGCGTTTCCATGGCGTCGTTGGCCTGCATCAGCGTGGACCGCTACGTCGCCATCACCCGGCCTCTGTCCTACACCACGCTGGTCACGCCGTGCCGACTGCGCGGCTGCATCGCAGTCGTCTGGCTTTACTCCGGCCTCGTCTTCCTGCCCTCCTTTTTCGGCTGGGGCAAGCCGGGTTACCACGGCGACATCTTCCGGTGGTGCGCCGTGTCATGGCAGACCAACGCGCACTACGCGTCCTCCATAGTGGCACTGCTGTACGCGCCAGCTTCTGTCACCGTCTGCTTCACCTATGGCAACATCTTCCGGATCTGCCAGCAGCACACGCGCGACATGGCGGAGAGGCGCCTGCGCTTTGGGCCACAGGACTGCGGCGCTGGTGACGGCCAGCCGTGCCCGGACCGGCGCTACGCCATGGTGCTCTTCCGCATCACCAGCGTCTTCTACATCCTGTGGCTGCCCTACATCCTGTACTTCCTGTTGGAGAGCTCCGGGATCTACCGCAGCCCGGTGGTCTCCTTCCTCACCACCTGGCTGGCCATCAGCAACAGCTTCTGCAACTGCCTCATCTACAGCCTCTCCAACAGCGTCTTCCGCCGGGGTCTGTGCCGACTGTCGGCGGTGCTGTGTGCCCCGTGTGCGCAGCATGTGGAAAGCAAGAAGCCCCCGGTCCCCTGTGCCGTACGCGCTACCTGTCATGCTTAGGGCTGGCTGACGACCACCCTTACTGGAGACATGCTCAGCCCCTTGCCTTTCCTGTTTGTGATTTACAGAGGGCATCCCCTGAGCTAAGGTAGATTGCTGCTTGAGTTTCGGCAGCCGGCTGGGCTCTTTGCTCACAGCTCCGTGTGAGATGAGGTCAGGTGACTGAAATGAGAAGAATAAGGAAACAGTTTGTGCCTCTCACGTTGAGAGCATCCTCTGAAAAGTGCCGGAAAAAGAAAACAATGTCAATTCCCAGACGAAGACTCTATTTGCAGACTACTGATGCAAATGTGATCTGTGACTTTTTTAATAGCATAATTGTATATCAGTGTTTTTTTTATGTTTTTGTTGTGATACTTTCAGGGTGCTGCTTTATGAAGTAAAGGCACAAAAACAGCTATCGTGCTATAATTTGTATCTTGCAAGCATCTTTCCGTGACGGCAGATACATTCGGTCACACCAGACGTGCGAGACATGACATCCCATCTTCCGGTGCCGATGTTGTGATAGCTGAGCTTCACACTTCGTGAGGGAGAGTGCAGGGCTGTGAGCGTGGACTCCTAGGAGTGGCCGGGTAAAGGATGTTCACTCATTGTATTCTCATTCCCTTCTGGTCGGGCTAGTTGTTGTATTGCTGTGTTTCAGAATTTCAGAATAAAAGGCCATTAATTTCTGTCAGTTTTAAGCGGCAGAGCATTTCGGTTGATACTGTGCATGAAGAATTTGCAGACCAAAACAATCAGGCTGAGACGTTTGTTCATTTCTGAGATGTTTATTGTATTAAAGTTATTAAAAACCCCAGACCTTGGAGAGGCTGAACACTTAATGAAATGAAAACAGAACTATAATAATAATCTTGTATTAGGGCAATAAATTACTTTTAATATCATTGCTTTACTTACATGTATGCCTGTTTAAGACAAGCCCTATTTTTACAAAATGTTTCCTAGTTTAAAATTATAACTAGATTTAGATTTTATTGCTGCTTTTTGAGGCAATTTTCTTATATTAAGCAACCTCTCCTTAATTTAAACATATTTGGTCTTTTTTAAATAGTTTTTTTATGGTACACACTCTGGCCACTACACACTGAAATAGATCAAGAGTAACATGAGAACCACATGATCTTAATTTTTTTTTAACAATTTGTTGGTTTGACTGTTTACATTAAGGCGCTGAACTATATATAATCCATCCATCTTCTAGGCATTTTTTTCAGGGTCCGGCTAGCAGGCACTTCAGATAATATTGCACGTAATTAAAAACACACAAATACGCCACACATAAGCAAGCCTACACAGAGACAATCAGACACACATAAGGACCATGTGTTGAGCATAGCCTGTGAGTGAGGGTAGGACTTTGCGAAAGTCACAGACTTCTAGGCTAAAGAAGTCACCAACATGCAAAGAAATGTATGTTGTGGGAGGGTGTGTTGGGGCTGGCTGGCTGTACTTCAGGAACTTGAAAATATACATCAGATCGCTCAGTTCCGGATTGGTTCGCATTTCGACATTAAGCAGGTATGTGCCACCTTACTTACGAGCCAGGTTTTATTTTTTAAAGACAACACACATAGTTTTTTTTTAGTGTTCTTCTACCAGGCCAAAAAAATAATTTATTTTGAGTAATACTTGGCTTCCAAAAACTGAAATTGTATTTATGATGAAATATGATGTGCCAGTGTAGGCCTTGATAACATGGGCTGTATTATGTTGTTTGCTGATGAGGAACCTCAAACACGCTCCCATTCTGAAGTCTCCACTGCTGTTTAACGACACACATCTTAGGGGAAGAGGACCAAACTGAGAAAAAGACTCAGAGGCAAAAATAAACTTGCTACTTGCATGATGCACACATTTTTCTGTCATTTTTAAAATGTAGATTAACGTGTTTATACCTGCACTTTGAATGTGAGTTGGATTGCAAGACACTGATTAGCCTTGTTGGCCCTGAATTGTTCCTGATAAATATATTAGACTATGTTATTGACTTTGATGTCTCCCGATGACAACGGAGAAATGCTCAGGACCCACCCTTGTCTCCAGAACCTTTTGATGAACTGTGTGTTCAGTGAAGCCTTTCTATACGCCACTGCTGTGCCGAGTTGCTGTTTTTGTACTTGCATCCTTCCTGTTAGCTATAACGGGTCTGGCTGCAGGTTGTGGACGCACCATTCAAGGTGGGTCTTCATTGAATTTCTTATCAGCCCAGGTCCCACTTGAAGTTTGATGTAGTCGGAAGCAAGCATGGGAGGATTCTGGAAGAATTTCCCAGGAAGGGCCATCAAAAGGACTTCTTTTGTTGGAGGAAGGGTATGACCAACGTGGAATCCCAAAGGAGGGAATGTTTTGTGAAAACAGACAACCGTCTGCTTTACATGATAGACATGAATATTGGCAGCCCTCCAGATTTCGGTGATAGGTGAATCTGGTACAAATTTCAGCATAGTAGGAGTGAAATGTTTGAGTACTGCAAAATATTTACTTTTGGACCACACATGAATGGGAACAGTTCCGGAGAGCATATGTCCGCACACCCCCTTCTTGCTATAGACACTATGGGATGCCTCTCAGGCTAATTTTCATTTTTAGTAATGACTTGAATTGAGGAGTGTTTGCTTCACACACTAGACTCTAGCAGTGACTGAGAATGCATTACACAAAAGGGCATAACTTTGTCATTGAGTATTGGGGGAGGGGTTGAGGTCTCCACTCACTTAAGGGGGTCCAGGGAGTGGTATTGGCTGGTTTTGATTATTCCACATAGGTTATTTCCATGATTGCACATATTTAAATACTAAGGACTGAAAACTAAATGGAGGATTAGGCAAAGCACTGATAAATACTGTGAGAATTTGTCATCATGGTATATTAATATTACAGATAGCAAATAAACCAGGGCATTGTAGTAACTTTAAGCAGACTGACATGATTTATATGTTGCTTTGTGGACCATTGTAAGAGCATAGTCAAGTTCCCTGTCATTCTTGCAACATTTGAGTGTCCTAAATTCAGTCTGGGTAAGATCCCCAGAGGTTAGACAACAGCTCAATTGCTGTATAGACTCTACTCTCATTCTTTCATTTTCAAAGGGTATTGGACATTTCAAAAGGCAAAAAACTTTGGGTCACACTGAAACTGCAAGCTTCCATTGTAAGATCTTCATGTGTTTAAGGACAGAGTTGCACAGATGCAGTCAATTGAAATTGCGCTCACTGGACACTGAATCAAACACTCTTGTCTATAGTAAACATCATAATTTCACCAAAATCCCATGTGCTGCCATTATCATTCAAAATCTTGAATCGATGCAGTGTGCAAACAGATAAATAGGGACTGTAAGTGCCTGGTTATCCTGATATGGATAAACACTTTGTAGGTCCATTTTGAAGGAGCCGTATTGGATTGTGCGATGACTGAGAGCTGGTGTTGTGTAGATCCTGGGGACACTTGCTCTGGGACATAATATACATTCATACGCCTGGAATAAAGGGGTATACTTGTGAGCTATGCAAAGTCAATGTAATATAAATGCTGTACTGTAATGACATAGCATGTCTTGTGTTTCTCTTATGCACAGTAAACGGCATCTAGTACCGGGGGCTGACTGGGTTCCCAGCAGTGTGCTCTGTGACAGGCTGTCCCAGTGAGTACAGTGGGCTTTTTCTCTTCCTGTGGGAAAATTGTGCTGTTGTCAGAATCAGACAGGAGTGGGGGGCCTTTCAGGACCCAGGGGACCCCGGCCTTGCCGCTGACCCACGACGCAGTGCCATATTAGGACCCAAACCTGACAGGAGTTGGTTCTTGGAATCCTGTGTGTTTGTACTAGAACGCCGTGTCCCCAGGGTTAGAGGATACCCCCCCACACACTCCGCCCCATGCCCCCCGGACTGCAGTGCACTGGTACCAATGACACTGGAACAAATTAAAAACAGTGTTTCTGAGAAATAGTAACTTACAGCTAATAAAATACACATGATCCAAGCTTTTTTAAAAAATGGAAACAATTATTGTACAAAGTTTTGCTCTTTTTTGATGTTACTGTCTCATTGTTGACAGAGGGGAGTTTGAAAACGAAGCAGGAGAACAGCGGCTTGGCGAGGTACGAGCGTATTCCCCAGATGTTTGTTCAGTGGAATTTGAGTAGCCTGCATTTTATCCTTAATGAGCAAAAATCCCGAGCATGAAGAATCATTCCCCCGGGAGGCGGTCATTCCTCAGTCCTTCCAGGGCGGCTGCTGACAGGCCAGGGTGCCACTCTGCTCACTGCACACTGGATATCACCGCCTCCCCTGTCTCTCTGCTCCTGACCTGGGCTCCCCAAGTCATTCTGCACAGGATATGAATCAGTTTCTAGAATCTGATATAGATTTTGTTTCATGTACTGGAGTGGCGACAGACTGTGCCTACAGACCCCCACACAAACAGAGAGTGCAGACAGTACTCAGAGCCAGAGACCACTTCCCGCTGGACCAGCAGAAGAACCAGACCTCTTCCATCTTTGAAATGGCATGAAGAATAACCTTTCACTGGCTTCTTTGGTTGTTTGTTTATTGGTTTATTTGACAGGAACGATGCATATTGATAACATTTCTGTAAACTGCAATAAATAAAGTCAAACTTAATTTTAATATTCCAGAGTTAGCCAAAAGGCTAGTTTCATGTGTAGTTGTTGGGTTTTCCTCTTTGTTATGAGAATAGCACATACATCTTCAATCCAATAAACTACAAAATGAAAGCAAATAAAAACATGAATCTTCTTGATATAGTCAATGTAACTAAAAAATAAATGCACATATAATAATAGTAATAATATTAATAAAAAACCTAAGCATATTTTACTTTCAATTTGCTGATTCTTACTATTTTTCCTGTAATTCTTAATATCTTGTGTGTTTATCCACAATGTGATAAAAACCTGTTATTTTGATTTTGAGGGGACAATTTTTTTCAGTCCCCACAAGGGAAACTCAAAAAATCTGTGATTGCAATCAATCAAAAAAACAAAGAATATCAAATGTCTTGCATTTTGTTTGGTTACTTATGGTGAAGGTCAGGGCTGCGTAGGGGTGAAGGCTCTCATTGTTGGGATTAGGGTTTTCCCCATAGAAATGGTCTCATCAAAGATATGAATATCAACGTGGTGTTCGATTTTTCCTTTCTTAGAGAGGACAAGCAAGAGAAAGCTTACACTGGTGCCCCCCTCTCCAGTCACGCCTCACAGGTCCCCACTCTACCAACACAGCGGCTCTGATCCCTGCTTCTTCTGCAGAAGAATGCCAGAACGGCGAGGAGCACATGGGAATGCGACACTGGTAAACAGTTCATCAGTTAAAAAGCACAGTTCTAGCTTATCTTTAGATCCCTGCAGTGGTAGAATAGCCCTGATCTGAATAGTATCAGTCTTTCCTGATACGACGCCCAGCTGAAGGTCTTCTTAGGAACATGTTGTTTGGAACTTTGAAACGCTTTTAAACTGACAATGTATCATGCGGCTTATCCTAAAGAAACCATCCCTTTGCGCTGAAAAAGCTTCATGCATGACACTTTCTGAGCTGCACAAACACACATCTGCCCAGGAACCGATGCATCACTCAGGCAGAACTTGATCTCAATCCCATTTATTTCTGCAGAGAAAAATTCTGTTAGTGTCCTCTATTAGAGTGTTGGACCAATTCCAAGAATAACCCAAAGTGACACGACAATCAAGTGTTTTACTTCCAATAAACCACATCACTGTAAATAAACTGCCCTGAACTTACCGACGTAGAATTAGTTTCCGTATTCCATGAAAATGCTATGTGTAACTATGAATATATTAAACTTGAAATGTCTTTAGGGTGCAATGCGTGCCTTTCTAGCTAAATGTTAAAAAATATCCACATAAAGGACAGATTAACTTGACATTTCTTAAATTGGAATTTAAGGAAAGTATTTTCATTGGAATGTAATCAGCACTGATGAAATGTGCCAAATGTACGATACATAAAAATGACTGAGAAGCTTAACCATTTAAGCTTCCAGCTCTCATTCCAAGTATCAGGTTTCTAGTGAATCTAGCAAACTGGCAACCATGTGAGAAATCAACCCCCAACAGAAGTTTCTTGTTTTAGGCAAAGTAGGAGATAAATAGCATCTGGTATTCTCACTTAGGTAGAAACCTTTCACTGGGATGTTTATAGGATGAGGATATTCACTGGTGTGTTCCTGAATGTGTGTCGCCGGGCTAGTGAGATGTCACCCAGTGAGCCTTTGGACAACACGACTGTCAAATATGGGTCTCATCTCATTTTGAGGCATAAGCATTGGTGGGTAATTTATCGTTGGGTGGTGTGTGGCTCTGTTGGATAGAACCCTGTACCCATATTCAGAAAGTCACTGGTTCAAATCCTATGGGTGGTGGAGGGATGTAACCATTGGTTCTTTGAGGAAGAGGCCCTCAACTCATAAGGACTCCAGGGACACTACTGGACTTTGGACAAAAGTGCCGCAAAATGGGAAAAAACAACAGTATACATAAGACAGTCCTGGTCAACAGACTGATGTTCATATGCAAAACTAGATTTTCATACTGGAAAGTTTAAATGTGCAGGAGTGTGCTGATAACGTTAAATAACGGTGATTCACTCAAGAATATATCAAATAGAGCAGTAAAAAGACAAAATTTCAGCTGGTGAAACACATTCATCTAGAATTGTACCAAATGATAATCATACACTTTCCAGTGGTAAGAGATCTCTAGACAGAAATCGCCGTTGGTTTGGTTTCAAACTCCTTAGCAGCAGGAGAACATAAATATGGTTTAAGCACATGGATAATGCTGCATCAGGCTGAGCTACAGTATCTCATACTTCACAGCGCACCTCTCTGATTAGTCAGGATGGATGCTTCTGGAATCGACAACAAGTAGGCATTGCTTTCATTACCAGCTCTTCTAGAAATGAGGGCAACCTGGCAGTTGGATCTTGATATCAGACAAAAGGGGGCACTATGGAAACTGTGAAGAGATTGTCTTTTCTTCCTGGTGTGTTCTTCAGTGACTCCACATGTGTCTGGCTTTTACATCCCTAACACACCCTAGGTGCATTGCACATTATCATGAGCACAAATTGTAATATGTGCTAGTGGTTCCTGGGAAATACAGAGTGAAATAGCAGTGGATAATCCTGTATTTTTATATGCATGTTCACCATTGTACCAATACGTGTTAACATCGATGCAATGTAGTCATTTTGCAAGAGTCATGTGACTCACATTTCAGCTGTTTCCTGTGAACTCCTTCTGTGCGTCTGAGAAACACAAAAGATCACTTTGCTCATGTTGGTTCGGGTCATCAGTTTTTTTTGTTTGTTAACCCAAATGACCAACATTTTTCACATTCACATAAATGTGGAGAATGGATGAAAATATCCTTAGAGATGTCAAATGATACCAACATCAGGTGTGGTGGCCATTTTTTTTTTATTCATTTGACCAGCTACTGAAAGATAGCATGGTCTGATTTTGTGAGTCTTTGCTCTGAAACTTATCATTTAAAATGTTCTTTTGTCCAAAACAATGTACAAGTGTGGAAAACAGTCCATTATCTTTATGGAACAAGAGTCTAGGCATGTCAGTACACTTTTTGGTTTTTACCTGCAAGCAATTTGAGTGGAGATTCATTACTATTCAGAAAGTAGGACGATGTGCTCTTGGTTTGCACCAGTGCAACTGAAACCTAACAAGTATATAAGGATTTTCTTAGTTGGTCCTGCCACTAAGAAGTTTCAGTAATTCTGAAGGTGCGGTAGAACACAAATACTGTAGCAATTTTACATACTTAAACTGTTTCTGGTATTACCATTCTATATTTTATCTGTATTATTATTGTTTTCAAAAATCAGTTATTCTTCTTTTGAAGAATTTGACATTTGTTCAAATAGTCTCCGGAGATAATAAAGCTACTGGCCTCAAAATAATAGTCTCATGAGTATTTTTGAGCAAAAGAAAACAAGGAATGTACAATTCTGTTGGTTAGTTCACACCTGTTGGACCAGGGTTCGAGTCTCAGCCTTAGCTCCATGTGTGTGGAGCTTGCATGTTCTCCCCATGCTGTTGTGGGAGTTCCTCTGGGTACTCCAGCTCTCCCCACAGCCCAAAAATATGCTGGTGTTAATTGGCGTTGCCAAAAATGGATGAAAGAAACCATCAAAAGAAAAAGCCATTGGTTATAACAGCAAAGTACAAAGAGACATTCAACTTTAGTTCACACTTGGACAAATTCAGCAAAATGAGCAGGAATTGAATTTTCGGTCATAACAGGGCCATTGTATACGGGGATAGCCCAGGTGTGATGCGGCTGATTGGGTAAGGCTGTCTTAAATGGGGACAGTCAGAGCCAGGCAGTGCCTCTGTACCTTCAGGGAAAGATACTGTCTACATGCTCAGAGGGTCCCAGGGGGAAGGCAAAACTGCAGCTGGACTGTTTTTTTCCCCCTGTTCTATTTCTCAAAGTTATAATTAGATCACAACTCAAAGATGAGACGTCCAGGGCCCCGGCTCTCATTTCGCAGCTTTTCTGGTGATAATTCATCTTTGAAAATCGCAGCTGGTTCACCCGGATCTAGCTTATTGCTTCGAGCTTATGGCATCTTTCTGTTTAATGAAACAGGGAATGACTCCAAACGGAATCGATTCACTGAATGGAAGTGTGAAAAAGATCTGAAATGAAACAGACGGCGGATTTTTCTCGCCAATAACCCAACCCCCCCCCCCGCGCGCCCCGTTCCTCTCATCTCGTACCACTACAATTTGTGTGTATCTCTTTGAGTTAGCGCCGAATGTCATAATCCCTTAGGCTCGATTAACCCAATCTCCCTTCCGGAGGGACAGTGAGCGTACTTTGAAGAAGGACCAGACATTGTGGTAATAGTGTGCAGCCAATCTCATGTGAGTTTGCCATGGACGCTGACGTCAAGACAAGGGTCTGATTAGTTCCCCGTGCTGGATCCAGGACACAGTAAGATAATTGTGTTACTACACGGAGGCATCGAGCCGGCCTGGCCTTTACCTTGAATGGCTGCTACATATTTTAGTACCAAAAAAAGTCTTTCTGTTTTTAGTCATAGCAGACACTTAATTTAAAGTACAGATAAAAAATTAAATAAGATATGATGTTAAGCTTGTCCCTCGTGATAAGCAAGAGTACTATGTAGTGCACTAACTTTCATATATTCCTATTAGTTAATACTCATAGTATGAAATATGCGGCAACTAAAAACTCCTTAACGGCTAAGTTGGCATTTCTCCGCAATGCAATTTCACAGCCATGCAAAAGTGGGGATTAATGAATCGTCCACGTTTTACTTAATCTTTCTTCCATAAGTCATGGAAGTCATGAAAATTTGGGAGCACCCTTTTAAATATTTACTTCTTGTTGGTATTGTTGGAGCAGTCATAAGCTGTATTGTATTCAGGTTGCGGAAAGCACTGAATTGTTTATGTTCAGGTTCACATTTAGGGAGCATTTCTAGGTGTTTACCGGTCTAGGATCTGGATGTTACAGTACTTTCACTGAACGTAAACCTTAACACACCAGCATCATACCCCGGCTGCACTGAAAGGTGCTGTCTTGTGCACCTCTGCCCTGATCCAAAGGCACTGGGAGATTTCAGTTGCCAGCGCCAGTGTTCCGATGCCCTCGGCAGATTCTACCTGATTTCTAATCCCACAGGAGTGCATGGAACATTCAACCAGGCTTCTACGCCACAGTGTTATTTTTCTGCTCAAGTTTAGATTTCACAGCAGTAATCATGCCAGCATTAGCAATGTGTTTTGCCTGCTGGGAAAAAAAAAAAAACCCAGAAACCTAATGATGTTATAAATGTGACTCGCATGCGTCTTGGAAGCTGGTGGTGCTCTGAGCCTGGAGGTCAGAGGGATCCATTTATCAGCTAGACAACAGCGGACATTTAAGTTGGCTCATGAATTTCCCAGAGCAGAAAAGACAGAATTAATTAATTTATACAGCAGTATAAAGGCAACACGTAAATGTGTGTGTGTGTGTGTGTCAGAGTGAAGAAGAAAGAGAGAACAGCAGGAGATCGGTGTTTGTGGTATTTCTGGCTTATGTGTTTTATTCTTTAAATACTTCATTAAATCCTTGCGACACGTGAGACGCTAACATGCTCCTTTTGGCAGGTTAGAAAGTTAATTTGTTTAATCTAGAATTATTTTTAACCTGCCTCCCCCCTACCGTGCTCGTAACTCATTTTCAGGGTCTTTTTGCAGGCGCTGACTCCATGAATATTCAATGCCAATGAAATACACAGGAGTTACACGCACCAAGTGAGCCCTAGGTATTTTCTATGCTGTCCACCACATAAATGGACAGAACGGTGACTTGGGTGATGTTCTGCTTATAGTGCTACCAAGGTGCATAAAATTACATGATCTAAACTTTAAGAACTTTCTCTGCATGACTAAATGTGCTTTGGTACGTTAGAAATAGTTACAGATATTTATAACCTGTCCTGTAATGATTAACACAAGGAAAACGTGAAACCAGAAAGCATTAATGGCCCTTGCGTGACCCAGCTTTGGTCATGCATCTGTTTTCCCTGTGCTTATACTGAAATGGTTCTTACCCTCTCCGTACTTTTGCTACACTCCTACATTATATCATTTATAACCTGCTTGCTGTAATGAGAGAAAAAAAGTGATAAATGATGAAAATATAAATATATGAAGCACCATAATTTTGACGGGATGGCAATAAGTTTAGCCCTTTTTATCCTAGAAGGGCAAGCCTCTGTTTTACCCTTCAGTACGTTATTGGAATTGTTCTCTTCCTGCTAATTTATTGCTGTCTTCTCTGGGACCTTTCCAGTGTGAGTTATAGCTAGCACACCATGGTGCAGTCCAAGTGTTGCACATTCCTACCCATATGTGTTCACTGCTCTTCACAAGCATTCTTTAGTTTACCTGAGGGAAGCCGCCTTGGGTGACTTCCACATAACTATTAAGAGAAATGCTGACACCTTGTGGCTACATGGTGGAATAATCATGTTCATAACACAATTTCCTCAAGGGCCTTCTAAAGAGGTCAACCACCAGGGGCCAGAGGAGCCATTAGGGGGGGGAGGGGAAGCTGCCTGCATTTTTTTTTTCTTCAGATTCCACTCACCATTTTATTGCTAAGAAAAGTATAATTTCAGCAACTTCCTGGGAGCAAAAATAACTAAATAATCTATGTGCATTTTCTATGTGTCATTTCCAGCAGCTCTAGTCTCATTCCCAGTCTCACTGGGCGCTTTCTCATTCTCACTTTTATTGGACAGTTCACTGTGCAACACATATGCGCAGGCACAGATGGACTGATTGCAGACACCACTGCCTAATGGGTTCAGCTCACAGTTATTAGGATCTAAGACAGACAACAGCTTGATTAACAAGCTCATCATTGTGCTGCGATAACGTCTATTTTGTCTCTGTTACGGATTGCTGCTTCTCACACTGTCGCATTAATTTTCTGTACCACTCCTTTGACATTCCCAATGTGTTCTGAGGCCTGGACAGATTCAGCATGACTCTGAGTCATACATGGCAACCAAGCTGCAGTCAAAATAGTGAGATGGATGATAACAACGACAGAAAAGGCACCTCACAATTTTGTGAAGCTTGTGGACTGGGTGGCGGTGCAGCACGTCATCACTTCGCTGGGTTTGGATGCATGACAAGCCATCAGATGGCAACATGGGCTAAAACCATGACACTTGACACCTGACACCTATGCTGACTTGCTAATGGGAAGTAATACACGGCTTTTTTGATGGCCTGATAGCCACACAGTCTGAGTAAACAGATTAACGGTAGTAGCATTAGGGGGAAACACTAGCCTCTGGTCATGCTGTCTTACAAGAAACCTTCCTTCCTAGCAGGTCATCTATTATTTAACAGCATGGGACAACTGCACGTTAGGACTTTTGATTGATGTACTCCCCTTCCCACCAGCAGGGGGCACAGTTGTTCCTTGCCATGTTCTGTCTCAGTGTGGAATATCAACACAAACCCCAGCTCAGGTCTCGACCCTATTGCTTGGTGCCCGTCTAATGGAGACTGGCAGCTTGAGGTGGTGTGTTTGTCTTAAAGCTTCAATTACAGGCTTTGAGTCTCTTTACTACTGTGATCTTAGAAGTGAATCAGGGATAACGCTAATGGAACCTGCTCAGATTTCTGTCACCAATGTTTTTCCCTAGAACCTTTATCAATGGGTGAGGAGCAAAATACACATCTGCAGAACATCACCTGGCTCCTGGCTGGATGGTGAACATAATCACATCTTTCATAACCACTTATCTACTCCACCAAGCCTAAAACTGCATACAAAGGGCATTCTATTCATTTTGTAATATAAAAGATTTTTTTTTTCCAGTAGGTTTTTACCTGGGGGCGGCATGGTGGTGCAGTGGTTAGCGCTGTTACCGCACACCTCTGGGACCCGGGTTCTGGTCTCTGCCTGGGTTTCATGTATGTGGAGCTTGCATGTTCTCCCCGTGTCGTCGGGGGGTTTCCTTCGAGTACTCCGGTTTCCCCCCACAGTCCAAAAACATGCTGAGGCTGATTGGAGTTGCCAAATTGCCTGTAGGTGTGCGTGACTGGTGTGTGAGTGTGCCCTGCGATGGACTGGCCCCCCATCCAGGGTTGTTCCCTGCCTCGTGCCCGTTGCTTCCGGGATAGGCTCCGGACCCCCCCGTGACCCAGTAGGATAAGCGGTTTGGATGGATGGATGGATACTCACACACAAATATACTCACTAAATATCCATCAAATTTAAATGCTGGAAGAAAAACTAGTAATGCATCAAGATTTTCAAGTGAAATCTGAAAATCTGGTCATCATAGAACCAAATCTCCTTACCTTTTCTCAATCCCTAGAAAATGTGATTTATTTTAATTAAGCCAGAAAATTAGGTATTTGACTTTTCTAAAACCTTGAGTGCACTGTCTTCTGAAGAACCGTGGATTCCTCTCGAGAGAATCTGCAAGCAAGCCCACCCTCTCATTTGGAAATGAGGACAGACACATGGTATGAATGTCATACAGTTCACTGCATCCTCCACCTTCGCAAAGTGACAATAAAAATGAACCTAGCTTGCAAAAGTAACAGGTAACACATCACTTACGGAAAAAAATTGCACCCATGTTTATACACAGTACATGATCAGTATTTTTTTAGAGATCATTGTCAATTTTTATACCTGTGGAAATAAGTTCCTTGGGGGTGCTTTTAATAGCATAGATTTTTCTTTAGAGACATTTTTTCTTACATAACAGAGTCCAAATGTATCAGTAGCTACTAGTTGGATGTACATATTTTGAGTGACTTAAATTGTTTAGGTTTGTAACGTCAGTGGCATCTGCAGCTAGAAGGCATTATACCATCTTAACAAGACTATTACATTTACCAGTGATGGGTGAAAGGACACTTGGTTTTGGGAAACACTTTGTTTGATTCAGTGCACCTAAAAGATTCATTCTGATTGATTCACCAACTCGTCCAATGGCACTTCCTCTTTGCACAATATAGATCTGAAAGACTAATATTCCAATATGTAGCAAAAGTCTATTATTTATGTTAGGGAGATAAAAAACGAGTTAAAAACGAATTTAACTCAGAAAATGTTGCAACTCTAAAAATAAATTCCAGTTTTTTGAGACAAGTCTACACATGCACTTACATAGGGCCTATACGTAAGAGTTGTATTGCCTAGTAAATAGTCTGTAGGATTTGCAAACTGCGCCAACTCTTTTGACGCAGCTAATTTTAGGTTTATGATAGAATAATATAGATTGCTGCAAGATTTCTTGCATGAGTGTCACGCCAGATCAGTGAGAGTTGACAACGCTGTGGCATATGGGAAACCAATGCACATGTAGGTAGATGGTGCATAACAGTCACAACCACGGTAAGGCTCTTGTTCGGTAGACGATCTGAGTCTTGTTCACCGACAGACTCACCAACTCGTTCACTCCTTTGGTGCTCTCATTCCGTCTTTCACTATAGGCGTATACATTCAGCCGGGGTTTAATTTCCAGCCAATCATTTGCCTGCTTACAGGACGCCCTTACAACCCTCACTGACTCTTATTGGTCAAAGTCAGGGAGGACAGCAGCATTCACGTTGTATTTCTGAGGACAAGCCGAAGAACAAATAGAACAAATCTTTGTGGGAAAGTGAACCTGAGAGTACAGCTGAACAAATACAGATAAATTGCTAGCTAGTGTTTAAGGCCATACATTAGTCTCAATGGATTGTTTATTAGATTTTGGTATTTTTTTATCATTTTATTAAAATAAAAAACACGTTATATTCAGTGTTAGTAAGATCAAAAATTTGAGCCATTTGACTACCCCATATGATTAACATATTGTCCCCATAGCAGCCATTTGGGTTCTGGTGTTAGCGCTAGCCTTCGTGTATGATCCATGTTCTCCAGAGGAGGTCATAACATCGACAAGCTCAGCAAATGGCACACAGAGGTCATCACAACCCAAAACCTAAACCTAGATCTAAGCCTAAGTCAAAGCACATTAAACCTTGCAGAAACACCACCAGCTCTCACCCCTATGGATGAGGGGATGGCGTTTCAGTTTCTGTTACCAAAAGGATGCTTTGTCCCAAACTTCTCCTCCACATGAGTTGTTTTTAGCTCGTTGTCATGCAGCTCTGTGTCCACAATGCAACTCTGCACCAGGGTTGCATAAGGTTGTGGCTGGCTTCTCTGCTATTCTGTTTCCCGTATTCCACTTCTTGCATATTCCAGACCCGGTCTAGCTCGATACAGCTCTGACAATGCCATAACCTTGCCATTCTGAGAAGCAAAACCAAGATTGCATTACATACATTAAACTCCCAGAAGACTGATTGCTGACTGACTGACAAAAATTAATAAATCATTATCAAAATATCTGAAGGATGTTTTCAAAAATATCTTAGCACATAGAATTGAATACAATTATTCACACAGTTGAGATGCTTGATTGCTTTTTATTCTGTAATTAGAAAAGAGGCAAAGTCCTCTTTCTTGGTTTCTAGGGCATTTTGCAGGCTAGCAGACAATCGAAAGGCTCCATGTTGGTATTTGGCCCTTGAACGATTCGAGGCTTCCCATTCCACACAGGAGTAATCAGTAATTGTGTCAGGACTCACTGCTGGTGACAGGTCAGTGAAGCTGCAGCAGACCCATCCAGGCGTGTCTGTGAGCGTGCGGATGTATCTGCGTCTTCGCCGTACGTCCGTAAACACAGGAGCACGTTGCCAAAATGCTGCTGGCCTCCCACCTTGAGCCTGAGCTGCTCACTAGAGTATCTTCGGTCGTACATCTCGTTCTTTAGAAAAGGGGCGGCATGACGGCTCCATACCCTAACAGTTCCGAGGTTTGATTCTCACCGTCACCCATCTGCGAGTGTGAATGTTCTCCCGGGGCTCCTCCCATAGTCCAAAGACAGCTAAGTCGTATCTCTAAAATCGCTCTTATTGTAATTTGAGGCAATATGCTGTGCAATTAACTGGCATCTTGTCCAGGGGAGCTCAGCCTTGTGTCCTATGCTGCCTGTAATGCACCAGGGGCTCATGCACCAGCATCGGCATCAAGGATAAGTGGCTGGAAGATGGCTGCATGTGGTTATGTTTACATGTATAAAGGCCAGGCGCATACAATAAACGAGGAATTACAGTAGATCAACGACAAATCATAAACTATGGCTATAAAGCCAATGATGGTGTCAGAGTAAATACAGGGTATGAAGACGCTTTAGCTGTCAGAATCAGAATTTATGTATTGAGTTTAGGTGACTTCAGTAATACCCTGGTTTCCTGTCTGGCGGAAGGAACAGAGATGACAGGTAGGAAAGGGCAGCATGCACCTTTGCTTTATAGAGGATATGGTGGCCACCTGGCCACAATCAGATGTGGATGCAGAAGATGAGCGTGGTGACATTGTGATATCTACAAGCATGTGATTATAAATAGGCTATGGTCATATTCCAAGCCAGCATGCTGGGAATGACGTGTGAAGTGGCCAATTATCCATTGGCTTCCCTCTTTGTTTCTGAAGGGAGCTGAAAATTAAGTTTCCCGGTGAGGAATAAGCCAAGAGAGGGTCAGAGCCGGTCCATCACGGGCAGACTGTTCGAGCCGACCTGTCCGCTTGAGGTTCTGCCCCCGGTCCAAAGAGAGGCCAGGCAGACGGCAGTAGGTGTGTGTGAGCGCCGCATGCGGGAGTCAGGCACCTGCTGTCTGTGCTGTGGCCCAAGGAAATAAAAGGAGCAGCTTGTGGATCCTGCAGGACGGCTGGTAAAGTCTCCGGAGAAGGGATGGGCCATTAACCCTCCCTGCAGATCAAACAGGGCAGACGGATTCTCCGTCACTCACTGCTCCTTAATTTGTCATCAATCATTCATCTGCACACAGCGGTCTCTCTTTATTTATTTAACGAGAAGTTGGGAGATGGGCGCCATTCCCCCGGACAGAGAGCGCGGAGAGGGCTGCATCCGCACGCGACGGGAATAAACACGGCAGACGAGAGCGAGACAGCGGCCACTGTCTCTCACGGAAGCCTGACACCGAGCACACAAACAATGTGGCTGTTTACTCTGGTACACAGAGTCACACGGGTAAGTTCTGTAGGAGGCACATCTTTCCAAGATACTACACAGGCTGACCCAAGAAACAGGAATCGATGCTCTTAGGTGCTGCTGTGCCCCAGAGATGCTCATACACTAGTCCGTTTCCTCACCAATTCCTCAATTTTAGCCCTTTTATCCTTCATGTGAATCTTCCTCTTCGACCTCAAACCAAAAGTGATTTTTCACAAAGCCCCGTCTACAGTCACAGGAGACTTAAGATGTCTGGTTTATTTATGGTCTCAGAGGAAGACAATACTTCCCTAAAGCATGGTGCCTGATGCTCTGGGGGGGTGGGGGGTGTCATCTTACACCACACAAACAATAACATCAATACGCTGAGTGGGGAGCGGGGTATTAGAGGGCTGGGGGAGCGATGTGAACAAAGGGAAATGGGTGACCTCTGATATCCTAACGCATCCAGCCCCACAATCCTGCACCATGGCTCCAACCAGAGAGCCAAGCAGAAAATAAGCATGAACAATAAGTGCCAGAAGCCGTCAGAGCCGTTTTCAAAATGGGCCAGAGTGCGCCAGCTGCAGAGGCGCCCATCAGTGCACTAGGGGGCGCAAAGGTGCGTAAGCTGCTGCTGTTCCTCATAAAGATTTCAAATATGAAGCCTGCAAAATGTCATGGCCAAGAGAAGAAGGTTCTAAACTCAACACAAGACTCTCAAAAACCAAAACGTGATCACAGATTTATATAATGCATGGTTTGTCAAATATCTTTAATGTTATGTGTCATCTAACCACTTCTCCTGGTAAAGGTTACAGGTTGGGAGTCCTGGAGCCTATTCCAGGCAGCACAGGGCACAGGCCTGGGGTACACCCTAGATGGGATGCCAGGCCTTCACAGAGCACATGCATGCACTACCGGCTATACAGACATGCCAGTTATCCTAACTGTGCACAAAGAAAAAATGCCAACTCCACCCACACAAAAATGGAAACAGGATTTGAACCTAACCTGAAGGTGCAAGACAATGACACTCGCGAGCTATGACACCAGACAGTTTGTGTATGTGTAGGTAGGTAGGCACATAGACAGTTAGACAGACAAACAGATAAGTAGATAGAAATGTAGAGACTGACAGAAAGATAGACAAATAAGTAGATAAGTTGACAGACAGACAAATAATTTAATGCACTGCATTATGGACAAACATTACTGGTCAGCATTAAGGTTATTCTACTACATGATATTCTAAAACCTGAACCCTTAATTTTCATTCCAGAATCATATGCAGGAAATTTCATCATCGTTACATTTCCTGACGGGTCAGGCATCTTTCGGCATCATCTAGCTCTGCGCCGTATGTCAAAAATGGGGAGAACTTCCATCAACAAGAAGAAAATTGAGGTTCTTTACGGGCTGGGAAACTCTCTGGATTTTAACCCTATAGAGAATCTGTGGTCAATCTGCAAGCAGTGCCTTTGTGGGATGGACTGTACCACAAAAGATAAGATTATTCAGGTGTTAATTCCAGTATTGTAATAGGGCCCCAGGATCATCAAAGACTGCTCAGAATGTTGGATTCTATGCCAAATCGCATCCAAATGTTACTAAGAAACTGAGGAGGTCATATTATATATTAAAATGCTGCTTTGCTGAACTCGTTTCAGTTCATTTGCACAAGGGTGTGTGTCTCCACATATAAACAACATAAGGAAAACAGAGTACTTTAGTACTTCCAGTACTGCTTTTAACATACAACCTGCCTCCCAGCTTCCATCATACTTTCACACATTCCAAAAATTCCAGAGACTCCATGAAGTATGACATCAAGGCAGCCCCCTGACAGACATGTTTGCCGAATCTTTGAATCCTAAGTACGTTCAATTATCCCTTAAAGTCTGCAACATACACCATCACACGTTGCAATGTGGGAGGCCTATTGTGATAAACGATAAATCAATTAATTGTACGATAATTAAAATGAGGTCGATGATTTTTCCCGCCGCGACAATTTTAAATTGCGTGCATGTTTGTTTTCGTCGTGTCTCCCTCTACCAAATATGAATATCGGGTCTTTATAACAAACCGGCTCATTTGTCTCAGCTGACCTAGAAGAGTCGGCTCTTTCGGCTCCTAAACGCCTCTTTTTTAAAAAACCCGCCCATCTCTTCCTTTAACCTGATGCTGATTAGCGTGACCTGATTTGAGCATGTTAAAAATAAAGACGCTGGCCAGTGGGCGTGTTCTGGCCACAGTCGTCCTAAATGTTTAGACGGCTCAGAAACCCGGACATTTCTATAAATATTAAGAAAATGACACTCGAACAGGAGCCGGCTCTCATCGTTCACTAAAAAGAGTCGGCTCAAACAGCAGTCTTGTTCGCACACGACACCACTAGTAATGTGGCGTGAAATCTTGCGTCAGTGGGCTCTTTGCACGTCAGCTTCCGCGTTCATGCACATGCGGCTCGCTCATTTCCGGTCTGTGAAAAATGGCATTGGTTTATACACGCCGTTTATAGGACTTGCCAAAACTTATGATAAACGACGTACCTCACTTTTGTAAATCCATCACCAAAGTACCAACGAGTAAATTAGAGCAAGGCTTTAAGATGTTTGCCTTGTCTTACATCCACGGATACGAAGTGGAGTTGACCAGTGGCGGTTCTAGACCAAAATCACCAGGGTGGCCGAGGTGGGGCCAATGTGTTTTTAAGGGGGCCACATTTATAACCATAGATAATGGCAAAACGGGTCATTAGTTTATTTTTTACGTTTTATTCTATATTTACAGTTATGTTATAAAACACGTCGCGCAGGCTACTCGCTTCAGTTCCGTTTTTCGAACGAGTGCATGTCGCGGTTAGAAATTAATAATTTAAATAATTGGATGATCGGTGCAGGGGCCATAACAGGGGCCAAGAGCAATTGTACAGGCCCACCAGGGCCCCCGTCTAGAACCGCGAATGGAGTTGACAATACTCCCGGACAGTGATAGCGTATGCATGTGGGAATGAAGTAACTATGAACATCCCCAGTCATTCTAGCGGTGAATGTTTAACTTAATATGTTCTATATATGCTTAAGTACACGTTGCATTCAAAACACTGTCCATTTTATTACCTATTATTCATGTAAGAAATATACATGTGTCAGACTGAGACATGAAGAAGAAAAAATCGGTTATGATGATCATCCAATTATAATGATCAATTTCGCCAAGGCAGATGTGCTCACTATAAGCGGTAAAGTAATATGTGCCAATAAATTATATGAAACGTGAGTTAATATGTTGGATTTACTGAATTTCCCAGAGGTGTGCGTGGAATTTTAAAACTAGATTGTATTTTGAGGACGTGGTGCACTTAGGAAATTATTATTGTTGTTGTTTTTTTAGCTTCTGAAACACAAGTTTTTCCTTTCTTGTGCTCATAGTTACTCAAACTGGAAGCAAGTGAGCCCTATTTCGCACTGGCAGATAGGACGTCACTGCAATGTTACTGTTTATTGCAATAATTCCTGGGACAATTTATCGTCCAGCAAAATTTGTTATCGTGACAGGCCTACTTATCCATGGATTTCTTTGAAGTTTAAGAAATATTCTTATCTATATAAGAAAAACAGAGAAACCAGTCTGAGATCCGATGAAACAGGACATGGGGCATAAGGCATGGGGTAGAACTCCCCCTACGCTGGACACCCAGGTTCTCTCAACCCATTCAAACTCCACAGAGCCCAGCTTGTCACTCCCAGCCCTGCACTATCCATACATAATGTTTGGCTCTGATGAATGAAAGCAGCAACGTTCCTGTTCCTTAAGTTAGGGAGAAAATGATATAATTGCTGTTGCTGTTTGCTGTACACGGGCATCTAATGTCTGCATAATAAGACAGACTCTGCTTATCAAAGTTCATACCAGTGTATTCCACAAATTCCATACAAATCCCTGGTATTAAAGGCACTCTTCTGCTGTTCTTAGGAAGTTAACCCTGAATGTTCCTCTTATTCATACCTTGTACATGCCTCATGGTCGAAAAGTGTAACCCTTTCTGCTTCAGTGAACCATCAGGGCCTCAGATTGAAGCTGAGACACAGGGGGGGTCAAACTCGGCGGACGGGAAACCGTTTCATCATCATTTTTACCTGTCAGCTAAAAGCAAGAAAAGCCTTTAAGACACTATAGCACTGGGACGGCACACAGTAAATCCTATGATTTAATTGAAATCCATCCATCTATCCACCCATCCATCCCAGGGTCATGGGGAATTAAAAAAATATAAAGAATAACCGTGTGACATTATATACAAGTATATATAGCAATTTATAATATCCATCCATACTGCAAGGTCACAGTATTTATGTGGCCTGTACCCAGGCACGATAGTGTACACCCTGGAAGGGATGCCATTCCACAGGATAGACTCTGACACGCACAATCACACAGCACAGGTGAAAAAGAGACACCCATTCATCCAAACCATGCGTCTTTGGATGGTAGGAGGGAAATGGATCACCAGAAAGATGGGAACACACTCCATTATACACGTTCTCCTTGTTTAGCGACCATTCACAAATACGAAAGTTAGAAAATAATTAATTTCCAAAAAATGCATGGATTTAAAGCCACATTTTCTGTGCCTGGCAACACGCATGCTGAAGTCATTCTGAATGGCAATCTGGTCGTTGGGATGGAGCCGTGTCGCTAAAAGAGGAGAACGGGCATCCAAACAATATAAGGCAGGATAAGATAATGCTGAGGGTCATGTGACAAGGTTTCCGAAACCTTTATTAATAGCTTGTGTACACACCGCCACCAATCCCTTGTATGCAACCATCCACTTAATGTACAAAGCACCACAAATCCTTTAGGCCACTGTAAGATATGCACATTACTACTAGAGCAGCGGTACATTTTGCTGTGGGCCTTAACTTAGAAATCAAACAGTAAATTCAAAGAGAAACTGCATTATTTATTCCTGGTGCATACATCCAATCTTCATACATGTGACTCTATACAGCATTGCAGTCTGTACCTGCCAAATTACATGAAATATAAGTTTGCCCCCAACACAAAAAAATTAAATACAGAGCTGGTTTCACGTACACTCAGAGTGCGAGGTACAGTAACATTTCACAGTACAATCCTTCAAGTACGCAAGTGGGAAGAGCCGCTCTACTGGTAAAACTGCAAGGGGGGCATTTTTTAAAAAAAAACAAAAAAAAAAAAAAAGAACAAATGGGTCGATTGGACTTACAAGACATGTGACCGGAGCTTCCAGTGTTGGGCTGGAAACAAAGTATATTTCCTTAAGAAATAAAAATGAAGATGACAAAAAAAAAAAAGACTGCCCTGTGGAGCCACCCCACTAAAAGAAGGAGTAGTGGGGGACGGGGTACGTGGGCATTTTCACCACGGGCAGCAGGAGCATTCCTTTGGGGAGACCTACAGGGAGGGAAGCCGGAGATATCAGCGGCCCACAGCACTGGGGAGGAGCTTCGTCCGCCCCAGTGTCTGAGGCACTGAACTTGCTGGCAGCATGAAATAGAGGACCGACAAAAAGGGAGAGGTGAAAGCTGGCAATGAGAATGAGAGGGACAGCGGGAATATCTGATGCAAGGTGCAGTACTCTGATATGTACCTTACACTGAACGACATATATCAATATGACTATCAAGTAGATTACACATTGTGCCTCTCGCATTAAAAGCTAGATAACAATAAAAAAAAGAGCGGATTACAGCTGAACACCTAGTGAATTTTCACGTATTAAAATGAGATCCTAGCACAGAAATGGGCAGAATCTGCATTCTGCTTCTGGAAGGTAGGACTTCCTACTTTGTGTAGTTGAATATGTATTAAGTCACCTTGTGACTTTGGTGTCAGATACGTGTCTGACTGGCCTGTCGTCCCACAAGCTTGCTGAAAAAAAATCACAGGGAGGCAAAACAAGGCAGAAGTTCTTGGCAAAATCAGCACTGCGGCTATTCACTAAGAAGCCATTAGCAGCAGGCATGGGGCACTGCGTAGTGGGACAGGTCCTTACGGCAACGTAAATGTCTATGGGGGTGAATGTAAAGTACCCTATTCAGAATCTGCATATGGGGTTTATTGAAACGTCACACATCTGTCTGGGACGTACAGTCCCATCTCTCTGCATTCTGTCCTCTACACGCTCGCACCGTGCTTCAGCTCTCTCTGAGAGGATGATCGCCTCATAAAGCCCAGAGAACCATTTTCAGTTGAACTAGATGATTGGTCTGTAAATCACATATTGGGCTACTGTTGGGAGGGGGGGGGGGGGCTGTGTGATATACCCATAGGGCAATGTTTCCCAACCCCCATTGACAATCTACGGGCACCCACAGCCAGAAAGTCCATGTTTTTGCTCCCTGCCAGACAGCCCACATTTTTGCTCCCTGACAACTCCCGGTAAACACGAAGCGTCTGTGTGTCCCTGAGGACCGGATTGGGAAACACTGCCATAGGGTGTCTGTGGAGGTGAAATGGGAAGGTAGGGTGTGTACATACCATACGCGGGAGCTGGCACTGCAGGAGCACTGCTGTATCCGTACGGAGCTCCATAAGCTGTGGGCACACAAGGAAACCTCTTACTGCTATTCAAAGTTAAACAATATATGTTAAACTTGTGCTAATTAACCTTTTAAAACCGAAGCTGTCGCTGCCGACAGGTTTTCAGTGATATTAGTGTCATTACGGTAGTCCACTGCACGGCTTCACTGCAGCCACGGAAATCTGAATGTTGGTTGCCGGAGGAGAAAGTGAGTGACCGCGTAATAGTGATTTTGTCGGACATTTTAAGTGTTTTTTCATCACGTTTTCTATCGTCATTTGTCCGACAAAATCACACGGTCACTCACTCACTTTCCAACATTCAGATTCCTGGGGATGCAGTGAAGCTGTGCGGTGGACTACCATAACGACACTAATATTACTGAAAAGCGGAGATTCTCCGCTTTTAGAAACAGCTGGAATTTTTTCTATTGTCCAAACGGTTCAAGAGTTACGGTGATTACAAAAAAACATTGAAAAAAACCTGTCGGCGTCGACAGCTTCGGTTTTAAAGGGTTAAGCTAAGTTTCTTTAAACACTGGCATCCCCCTGGAACCAAAACGCACCCTCCAAAAAGCTACATGATGTAATCCTCAGGATATACGCAGACGTACCTGCGGCGATGTACCCCGGGGCCGCGGCCGTGCCCAGCAGAGCCCCTCTTGCCAGCGCCCCCCTGGCCTGGCCCCTGCTTGCCTGGGCAGCAGCAGACATTATTGTGGCAACGGGGGTTCCCTTTGCCTAGGGTGACACACACACACCTCAAACGTGTGATGGGCCAAGCGAGTACCCCAGGCTTCTCCCATAAAGGCCCGTCTTCTGCTCAGCCTAACGCGCTCGGACAGAAGGCTATCCCGTTCACGCAGGTGAGCCTTCACAGAAGACAGGTGCTTATGAATATTCCTTCAGGATGTTAGCGGTTTGGCTTCTGCATGGAATTATGGTAATGCAGAACCACACAAGGGCAGAACACGTTCCTCGCCCGCATGTGTAGCAACTTCTGAGAAATTAATGCCGACCAGAACACAGGTTAAAGGTTACAACACAATAAAGGCTTTTTTCTAGAATACAGTTATCTATTCCTGTTCATTATACAGTACATTCAAGTGAGAATCTCCTTTAATGCAGGAGTGGCTATCCCCAAAGGATTTGATACAGATATTAATTACAACCTGACTGACAGCTGGGAAACAAGGTGAGTTGACTTTCCATAGAAGTAATTATGCTAATATAGAGCTACAATGAAAAGCATAATCCATGGCTCTGCAGTCCAGGGTATGACTGCCTTGTCTTATGGTGGTGGGCGGTAATGATCCCTGGGGAGTGGTCAGTGGGCATCAGCGACTGACACACCTGGGGGAGCACCTTCTTCTTCCTGTTGGCGAAGGCGTTGGGCCCCGAGAACAGCTTCTCAAGGGCGGCGAGGGCGGCACTGGCCTTTGCCACCTTCTTATTGGGCCCAGCTCCTCGGAACTTCTGGCCGTCGACCTCAACCTGGGCCAGAGAGGGAGGGCAGCAGACAGGGCAGAAGGTTGAGCCTACAGGAAACTCCCAGGCTATATACTGTACAGTGTGTGTGTGTTTTGGCCAAAATTCAAAGCACTATGTGTCATGCAAACGTAACACAGCCCAAGCCTCAATGAACCCTATCCTTACAGTGAGGTGTGGTGAGAGCATCATGCTATGGGGGGTGCTTTTCATCTTCAGGAACTGAGCAATTTGTCAAATCGAAGGGAGAATGGACGGAGAGAGATATTTCAAGAAAACCTGCTTCAATCTGCAAAAAACTGAAGCTCTAGGAAAAGTTAATCTTACCGCAGGAGGCCGATCCTAAGCACAAGGTCAAAGCAATACATGAGCGATTAAAAAACAAAAATGTTCTGCAAGGGCCACTTAAAATCCACGGGTGCGTTTCCCAAATACATTACGGTAACAACCTACATAGTTTGCACCATGCAACTGAATGAGTCCAATTATGTAAGTTGGTAACAGGAGCTTTTGGGAAACAGACCCCCAACCTAAATCTAAGAAACCTATGGCTTTCATTCAAAATTACAGTTAACAGACAATATTCAATCAAGCAGAAGGGCCTAGAGCAAGTCTGCAATAAACAATGGGCGAAAATCACTCCTGAAGAGTACAAAAAGCTGGTAAATACTTACCCCAAAATACTTACAGCTGTTACTCCAGCAAATATTAATTGATTATTTATGCAACTGGCAGTTTGACTTTCTTTAAAAGATTTGCCGAGACATAATAGATTTTGCCTTTGAAAATTTACCGCGAGATGTGCATGCCATCTATCCATCCACCCATTTTCCAAACCGCTTATCCTATTGGGTCGCGGGGGGGTCCGGAGCCTATCCCGGAAGCAATGGGCACGAGGCAGGGAACAACCCTGGATGGGGGGCCAGCCCATCGCAGGAGATGTGCATGCACTATTTGTAATTCAGTTACTTGTCCACAATGCAGGGAAAGCGTATGTCTACTTGCCTAAGTTACTGTAACTTACCTCCATGACAAAGCGCTTATCATGGCTGCCCCCGCTCTCTGATATCAAATCATACTTGAGCCCCCGACGCTTCTCATTCAGCTCCATGATCGGGTTCTTCCCGCTGGACGTCAGGATGGGACCCTGAGTTCGGACCTGCCAGCGACATAGCATGTGCGTGGCTGAAGATGACCCGCGTCCTGGTGTACAAGATGTACAGTTTACTGAGCTTCTAGAGAAAGATTTACGGGACCCGGGGAAGAAGCCTCAAGCTATGTCTGTTAGCACACTTACCAGTGACGGCTGATTGAAAACATAAACACTTAGACATGAAAAATATCATAAATGTGTGCAAAAGCGCCCCTGAATAGTACAAGACGTCAGTCGGCGAGGAAAAATAAATCTTTGCTTTTCCATATTTCTCATAATAAATGCTCTAAATATAATCACTACGCAGACTGTCAGTTCAATAGCCTGTTTATCCAACACAGTAATAAATTATATAGTTGGGAGAAAAAAAAAAGTGCATTTTATAACTTCCATTAAGTTCTTGATGCAAAGGAGCAACAAAATAATTGGGCCTGCGTGTAGTGGCTGCAGCCAGTGAGCAGAGGCTGCTGGCAGATGGGGGTTTTTCTGAGGATTATGCTCCCCTAGGTACGGCAGGAAATTTATATACAATACGCACTGTCAAAGTCTGTCTAATTCGTGGATTACATCTATGCAAACAAAAAATTCCCATAGAGAAAGAACTGGTAATAAGGAGTTAGCATTTCCCCAGCGGATCTGCGAGATTCGGGAATGCAGGAGGTCAGGGCAATGCTGAGCACGCAGTTAAATTCCAAGCGTGCACAGTGTGTGCCGCTGACTCCAGGCGGGGGCTGCGTTGGGTTACCTCCAATGTGTTGGAGCTGTCCGCGAAGGAGCCAGAGCGGTTATTGCTAGGGTAGGGAGATGTGGCGTCAGCCTTGCCCTCGCCGTCCGACTTCTCGTCGGCGCTCAGGGGGTCCAGGTCTGTGGCAAAGCCTGTCGGGTATCCCATTGCCTGCAGAACCTGAACAGTTCGTGCCAGTGTAAATTCTCCATCTCTCAGTAGATGATAATAAAAAAGAGACCCAGAATTCAATAAATTCAGAAAAATGTTGTTTCCTTATCTGAAAAACCGCAAATATAACCGTGGACACCCCAGTGATGACACAGCTGGGTGTTGCTTGAAGGCCGATATACAGAAATCAGGTCAGAATACATCTTACGTGGTTTCACCCAACACAATGTGTCTGACACAGGACAGCCGAATGACAAAGAACAGGCGAAAACCCACGAAAGCCTCTTTTTGACCTGAACGAGCTCCAAATCCAGTAGGGAGCAGGAGCTGAGATTATTTTTGCTAGAATTCATTTAAAAAGGTGTAATTTGGATTTTGTAATCTACGATTATTCAGGTCAGAAGCCACCTGTCTGCAGAGCACCATTCTGAAGTCCATGATGCTGAACATCTAACCTCCCACAAGGCAATTCAAGACACTGAAATCTCACCATCTGCCCTGTCGGTTCCTGTTCACCCCATTAGTACCTTCACTGCCACTCGCAGCTTCGCCAGCTTCTTGGAGGACCCTGAGGCTTCGTAGACGGTGCCGTCCACGTCGACGGACATGGTGAAGACCGGGGCATGGACTGGTCCGGACTGGGAGAGCAGCTTGTACTGCAGGCCGGGCTGAATCTGGTTCAGTCGCATCAGGGCGTTCATTGGCTGGTTGGTGTCTATTGCTTTATTGTCAAGAACTGGAGGGTGAGACAGAAGCCTACTAGTGAGAGGGGTCATTTTCTCTCGGATAGGAAAAGGTTTAGTTGAATACCGGCCAAACACAGTGTTTCCTTTACCTTCCTCAAGTCCTCGACGGCGACTAACCGCCTTTCAGCTATTTTATTTGACAAAAGAGCTCATTAAACTAGTGTCAGGATAATGGCAGAACGCTGCTTACTAAATGTCTTCATCACACATAATTAAGACAGAGCTCATCATATGCATCCTGCATGGGCGGCCCAAGGACCCCGGGCAAGCCACAGAAAAAAAAATGCAATAAATAATCTGCCTTTACAGATTTTATTGCTAGCAGACAATTAGCTTGCAAAACAGATGCAGAAAAATGAAAAAGCTACCGCGTTGGAAATGGCGCAGTGCATCAAACTATAACGTGACACACACTGGCATTTCTGCAGTGCTTTTTTCACAGATTTGGGGCAGGATAATACGGAAAAAAAGGAAAAAAAAGATAATGTTTTACCAAGACCCTTAAAGTCAAGGAAAATAGAATAAATTAATCTGGCGGTTTTTCTCTTTTCCTGTACCTCATCTCTCATTTATAATATATTAACATTATTATTATCATTCCCATGAACCAAACAAAAGTAAGTGGATATAAGATGGGTGGATGCTTGCATTATTATATACAGAACGATGAAGTAAGATGACCCATTTTAGGTGAGATACATTAGCTGTCAAGGTGTTTGGATCTCTGGGGCTTCATTGGCCAAATGATTAGGTTTGGAACTAGGAGCCACACCAACCCACTCAAGGCCAAAGAGCTTCTTACACTTCCTTAAGTTGCACTTCATCTTCTTGAGCAGGTCTCTGCCATCCATGGATCCATCCTCATGGGGTCTCTTCAGTCCCGGTCCTGGACAGGACAAGATGCCGCGAAGGAATGACTGAATGACATGTTTGCAAAACCCTAATCCCAACAACGACAACCTTAACCCCTACCCAACCCTAACCTTAACCATAAGTAACCAAATAAAATGCAAGTTTAGTTTTTTGATTGCAGCCAGAGATTTTTATAAAAATTGAGTTTTCCCTCTGTGGGGCCTGAAAAAGGGTCCCAAAAACATCATACTAGCAGGTTTTTAATGACATTGTGGGGACATTTGGACCCCTCACACAGACACAGACACACCTTCTTTATCCAGACCCGGGTGCTTTTGCAATGGTCTGCTTGAGGGCAGCGGGTCCATCTCCAGTAACTTGTGGATCCGCCCAAAGGCCAGCAGTCGCAAGGCATGCTGGGAATTAGCATAGATTGAGGCAATCAGCCTGGGACTCATCCAGGGTCTAACTCCTGCGGACTTCAGACTGAAATCCTGCAAGGGGCTCTGCTCTAAATAAGTAAGGCATTTTACTTGATTTGTTCCAGTAGAATGGATAAATGTATCTTCTGAGCAGCTGAATGAAAGTGTAAATGGGAATGACTGCTGTGCGAACTGGCGCTGACAGCTGCCACACCTTTCTCTTGTGAACACATGTGCAATCAAGAGCAAAGCTGGGGGGGCGTGCAGAAATGAGATCCCTGCAGTAAACAAGGCAGCCCCACACAATTACCAGGAGCTCACACAGAGTTTACACAGCAACCAGCCCCACCCTGCCTGATATGATCTCAGCTGTGGAAACATACAGATGAAGAGCGAAGGGGGTAAATAAGCTAAGGTGCACTCACACGGACGCGGCAGTGCAGACACATCTCCAGGGGGCTATCATGTGTATAGAATTTTCCACAGTGATTACTTAGCGACACATTCAGCTGAAGGTCATTTGGACCCATGCAATTTGGCGCATGTCTTTCAGCTGTACTGTTGGCAAGTTCATTTACATGAGTGAGGATGTTTCCTGACTTAAGGCAACCTTGAGATTCCAGTGGGCCGCACAGTCGATTCAATACTCAATGCCACATGGCATTCTGTGTGCCTCGTAAACCCAGGTATAGTGCATGGTTGGTCAATACCTGATCACAGCACAAGTGAATCCTCTCCTTACCTGGGCGCTGCAGGTGAGAGCCTCGGCCTGCTCAGCCGTCATGTCTGATAGCACGTCCGTCGGCTCCTTCTCACAGGGGTCATGCAGTCCTGGTCCCCCTTGTAAGTCCATCAAAACAATCATCCATCAAGGTACACAGACAGCTTATTAACTATAGCCGAGCTTTTCAAATCTGGACCTCGTTTCCAAATCCAGGCCTTGTTTTCAGTTCTCCCAGGTAGTTAGTTTAATGATTACTGACTCTAATTGGCCACAGAGGCTTCACACCGGGCCCACAGGTAAAGGAAGGCTGGAAAATCAGCAATGCTTGGACCTTGAGGACCGTGATTTGAATATCCCTAAACTATAGTCATCACTACAGTGATTCAGACTAGGGTAGGGCTATACCGTTTTTAACCAGGGGTAGCATAGCATACACAAAAATATCTAATGCTCACTCCCCAACAAAGGAATATTAATTAACATCAAGCTTCTTAATGCTTAAATTTTTGGGATACCTAATCTGCCAGTTTGTATCACTGATACTCAATCACCCATAAATTTGGCATGCTAAACAAATGGCAGCCATTCAACAACATTTTGTTTAAGATGCAAACTCTTCTACATGATGGCAGCTTACTGTGCTGGGCTGGAGCAGAGATGCAAGAACAAGGCAGACTTAGGGCTTTTCTCAAAATGAATTCTTCACCATACTTGTGTTCTTATGTACCTATTTTACATCATCTTCCAATGCCAAAGACCAGCTCTAGTTCTCAAGAGCAGAAGTACAGAGGGTGGTAAAAATCCCAGGATGTTGTTCTTGCCCAGCCCCAAATATCAAGGATACATCAGTTGAAACCTCAACGAGACTGATCCCTCGATTCACTGAGCCCCAAGTTCGTCCTTGGGAGACAAGCTACCAAAACTGGTCTTGTGAAGACCACAGGTACAATCTTCACATTCTTGGTATTGAGAAAAACCCTTGATCTTAAAGATCAGTTCGAGGGACACTTGAATGGGTCTCAAATGATGTCCTATTTTGGCCACCAGCCAGCCAAAGGTTACGTAGAGCTACACTTCCCTCACAATGCATTTCAGGCAGCTGCCACATGTGCAGCCATCACATATTGTATCCCGACACATACCCGGGAGAAGGATTCCAGAGGCCACACACTCCATGACTCTCCGCAGAGCCTCTCCAGTGCCCAGGGGCCGGCTGCATGTAGCTATGGCTTTCTCACAAATCAATTCCAGGGGCTGCAACATATTTACGAGCAGTCAATTTATTCAGCCCATTCCAGCAACAGACCATGCATCTCCCATCTGGCAGAGACAGCAGGAAACAGGTTCCACTCACCCATCCTTTCAGGGGTTCCCAGGCAATGACCCTGTTGCAAAGGTCTCTGAGAATCCGAAGCACAATAAGGCAAGATTGGAGACCGGTGACTCTGGCCTGGGGAGGGAGGAATGACACAGAGAAGGCCAGAGGTGAAATGACAGCTCAAGCTTACTTGGACCAATGTACTTTCTTTCTTACAGTATCATTAGGCTCGGTAACCAACAGCCCATTTATGTGGACAAACTAAAGGTGAAGGGAACAGTACAAAAGGTGAACAGTACAAAGGTGAAGAAATAAATAAAAATTACAGTACATATTTAATGCTACGTCTCTGGAGTTTTCCTCAAAGACAGTCTGAAGGTCAATCGAAGGTCAAGCAGCTTAAATAGTGCTGAAGAACCATCACGTACTGCAACCGCTCTACCCCGAATGGCTACCCACTCAACTGGCGACCTGAGCAGAGCACACTGCACCCTCGGCATCAGATGAGCGACCCTCGGGCGAGACGGGGCCACGGGAACCGCGAGGCAAAGAAAAGCCATCCAACCTGGAACCATTTGGCGTGTCGCAGGGCTGCCAGAGCAAGCAGGCACCTCTGTTGGTCCAGCAAGTCAGGCGGATCCTCCTGCTCAATGTTCTCCGCTGGATGGATGAGGACAAGCAGGACAGGCGGGCTGTCACAGGGCGGTTTCTGTCATGTCTTAACCGGGCACTCATAGATTCTCTCACAAAACATTAGGCCCATTTAATGGTCTATACAACCAGGTAGGTTCTGCATTCAAGTAAGCAGTTTAATTGTAAAAATAAAAAGTAAAAAACTGACCAACACACACTGGCCAATCTTTGTCTTACAAAGTAAGTGTGTCTGAATTTATATCAATACGACGCAAGGTTTTTGAAATTGCATTTTGTGTCTGACAATTCTTGGCAGATTCCATAAAAACACATGCAGATTTATTAGTTTCAGTATGCAATTTGTCATCCATACACACATTTTGCTGGACCTGTAATGGGAAAGTCCTGGGATACAGCGCTTAAAGGGAGAAGGTGGCACCAATGGTACCTTCATCCTGGTGCTGACTGTCTCTCATCTGTGCCGACGTGAGGGTGACCTTCAGGGTGAGCCGAGGTTCCCAGGACCTGAGCACATGGACACAGGCTTCTGGGGCGCAGCAGTCCACCTCGTACTGGTCCTCTGTCAGGCTCTGGCAAAGAAATGCATGATGGGGATTACGACCATCCAACCTCCAGGCAGAATATGCTCCCTCTGCATGGGATTTATGTTTATGTATACACATGCACACACATGCACACACACACACACACACACACACACATGCACACACACACACACACACACACACACATACACACACACACACATACACACAATGTTAAGGAGTATCAAGGTCATAGCCAACTTTAACATTGCTGACACCAACCTGGATCTGAAGAGGCAGGTTGTCAGAGACCCTGTGCAGCAAGCTCTCCGTGGGCTTTTGACGACACATCAGCAGCAGCTCCAGGTCTATGTCGTTCCTGATGAGAAGCCCCTTGGCCAGCAGTCCAACCCGAGTCACCCCGCAGAGGATCCTGCTGCTCTGCTCCCTGTTTCGGAAGACAGATCATAAACCACTCAGCCAACGGGACCGACAGCCATAAACAATGTCCGCTGCTGTCCAGTTAAAATTAAATCTCCTCTCAGTGCTGAAATAGCCTAGTAAAATATGACGATTGCTTGAAAAGAAAAACAGATAGTAAAACTAAAAATTGGAGAAATGCAGGCAATCTAACATAAACTACCTGCAAAATACCACATAAGATCTTCATTTGAGGAACACATTTTTTAATTGCATTGTATTCAAGTTACGTGGTTTCCATTCAAGGAAGGTATGAGAACACTTAGTAAAATAAATCAGCAGGACAATCCTTAAGGGGTGATATAATCAGGCCAGTTTCTAACAAAATATAATTGGGTGGGTCAGACTTCCTAGCTAGTGTGTGTAGCCCACGGACCTTGATTTGCAAGGATATTTTTTCTCTTTTTACAGAAAAAAAGGGGGGGGGGGGCAGATTCCATTGAGACTCCACAGTACACATTAGCCAGGCTTAATTCCTTCCCATCCAATTACAGGGTTAAGGTCAGGGAGACAGGGTTATTCCCGACACCGTCAGGGGCCTTACGTAGTGCTGCTCTCCCCAGAGTCTGCGGATGGGGCATCCCCCCGGTCCAGGCCATCCATCCAATCGGACACCTGCTTCAGGGCACACTCCACGGTGGACACCAGCGTCTGCACGGCCTCCAGAACCTCTGACGATGGGTAGATGGTTGAATGCTTGGCCATGACATGGCGGTCGTCATTTACGAAAGACCTGATGGACCTCTGGGTTAGGGGCAGGCGAAGAAACGGCCTTAAGGCAGGAAGCACGAACACACAAACACACATCATCACCAAACTGCATCCCCTCCCTGCACCGGTCTAGGTTTCCACCAGGTCCTGCTCCCGCAGACCGAAATCATGCAGTTAGGCGGACTGCCGTCTCCAAGTGGCCTGCAGGGTTCCTGCGAGCGTAGCCTCGTCGTGACCCCCTACTGGATTAACGGGAATGGAAAATAGATGGAGTACCGTCTATCCGACAGCATTCCTCACTTTTCCACAATACCGCACTCTTAAAAATTCCTTCCTCATTGACACTCATTTAGGTGCCACATAAACGCAGTTTGTGAGAAACGCAGTGGCCTATATTACAGTGATGAATGATTCAATACAAGGCAGCCTGGAGACTGCGGCTCTGACTTAATACGCAAACATGTAACTCAAACATACATCAGCCTACCATGTCACAGTGCTGGCCCACATGCATCTATGCTGTTAAGCTGTTAGTTAAACTCCCCAGTAATGTTCCAGGCTGACTTCGGAAAAGAGCAGCTGCTAAATTAATAACTGGAAATGCAATTGATCAGCATCAGTAAGCAGCAGACAGTGCCCTGATCCCAGTCCCTGGCTATTCTGGGTGACACTGGATAATGACCACGAGTGCGGTAACTGGATTTTATGGGGTCCTTCGGACGCCTGTAAGCTGGGCAGTGCGCTCGATAATCACATGGACAGCAGAAGCTCGGGCTTTGGTGCAAAGTCCTTCTGGAGCATGGATGGATGCAAAGTGCATGCTGGGATAATGTTTTTGCTCAGGGTCTGGGGCCTGGTATCCATGTGCTTCTGGTGGAAACTTAAACTGAGCACTTTGATCTGAGGGTTTAGTTATAGCGGGGGCTGAAGTGATAAACGCTGGCCTAGTTAGAATGCTCTGGAAAACTCAGAGCTGAGTACAAGAGGATTTCTATTCAAAGCTATGGGTGAGAAAAATCCAGACAGGAAGCCAAATGACCAAGGTCAACATGGTGACTAGTGCAAACTTTAGAGACGCCAGCATGCGGAGTCATCTGGATCCTCTTGTGTCAAAGCCGTTAGAGAGAGTGCACTCCGTACAGGACTCGGGGTCAGCCCCATCTGTCTGGAGCACACGGGAAGTGTGCTCGTTAGGGAAGATTAATGACAAGCACCCCCCACACCCGCTTTAATCATGTGTGCACTGTCAGCTCAGAGGGCAGGACCATCCATCAGAGGCAAAGCCTCCTTTGGGGAGTCGACACAGGGCTCCACCACAAGCTGGGCTCTGCCTCAAACCACTGCGAGGGTGCGTGTGAGGGAGGGAGAGAGAGCCTGCGTGTGAGGGAGCCTGCGTGTGAGGGAGCCTGCGTGTGAGGGACAGAGAGAGAGCCTGCGTGTGAGGGAGGGACAGAGAGAGAGCCTGCGTGTGAGGGAGCCTGCGTGTGAGGGAGCCTGCGTGTGAGGGAGCCTGCGTGTGAGGGAGAGAGAGAGAGCCTGCGTGTGAGGGAGCCTGCGTGTGAGAGAGCCTGTGTGTGAGGGAGGGAGAGAGAGTCTGCGTGTGAAGGAGACACACGCTCACACACCCCCACGAGAGCACATACACAAGCACACGCACAGAATAATCCACACATAGAAACAGTGTTATGTGCACGCACGCACACACGCACACACAGTGTGACCCCTGCTACTTGCACACGTTACCATGCCTGCAGGTCAGGTGACACAGATGTTGCTTCTCCCTCCGCTGTGGAGCTTCACACTCGGCTCTGGCTGAGGGGCTGCCTGTGGTCTGAGTCAGGGCCCGGGTCCCCTGGCTGGGCCTCCTCATGTGCACCCCCTGGAGCCGCCTCGGTGGACGCTGAGGCAGACAGAGGGGTGTTGCGTGCGGGTGCCACCCCCTACTGGAAGGCAGAGGAGACTGATGAGGTTAGCTGTAGGCCACCCCCTACCCCGTAACGACCACTCCGCTAACTACTACTGTATAGGGCAGGACTTACGCTGACAAAAACAACTTACTAAAAAAGCAAGGAACGGAACACATAAGAAATCACAAGGAGCTGAGCGACATGCCCAGGAGCTCTGATTCAGTTCTGCACTCCCCTGGCACCTCCTGCACCCACCCAAGATCTCATGCCAGCCATAGCTGGAGCCGTCAAAAAGCACACAGAAGAGAAGGCAGAAGATTCAAATCTCAAGCGCCCTTTGACAGAATCGGGCGATTCTCCCACAATGATCAAGCTTGAGTGCAACTGTGGGTTCAGCCTCCTGGCTCGATTATATTTAGCCTCAAATAATAAATGTACAAAAGCTGTAAGACATTTTCACCTTTTCACTATTCATTGCCGTGAGTGACAGACTTGTCTCAACTTCGTCAATAAAAGGGTCATGCTGCATCTTGCGTCTTGTTTCCCACCAGGCAAGCACTGTGGTACTTCAGAGGTGAGAATAATCTGCATTTGCACGTCTATGAGAAGGACATCAATGCCTTCATATCTAGCAGAATCTCCGTAACGATGACAAACACAATGGCCGAGGCGCCGTGAGGAGGCAGACTGCGGCTCACACTGTACTGTGACTGAAACCCCGATCCATGACATCACTTACAAGAAATCCACACGTAGCCAAACTCCAGCAGCGCAGGAAGCAAGAGTCACCACAAGGACTATGGCAGAGTTTTGTCTGCAGTCAGATCAGACAAAGCATTTCACCATTATCAAGATCTCTTGTCTAATCAGTCTCCATAGACAAATCACTCAGTAAATATACCATTACAGACTCACCACTTGGAATGATCTTTACAGTTTTATCTTTGTTGCCAAAGTTAACCTTCGGGATTTGGCATTAAGCTGCTGTCGTTTGTCCTCCATCCTTTTTTTCTGATCCAAACTCCTAATATAATTTATATAAACCTGTGAATATTTATGAACGTCAGCCCGAATTGTACTGCAATTTCATCTTTATTCATAGGAGTTATTAAAAACAAATTCCCTTCCAATGAACAGAGGTCTCACCAGCTATAGAACGAAAGGGACAAAGAGGCAATAGGTTGTCCATAGATTGTGCACATTGAGACATTTCATGGTAATTGATACACACTCACAGACCACTTTATTTGATATACCTTTGCCTCCAGAACCAGTTCAGGATTTGTGCGTACCGAGTTGCCTTTCTGCATACTAATGTTATTTTTGCACTAAGCTGTTATTTTTGCATTTTTGGCCTTGTCATTAGCTGTAACGAGTCTGCCCATTCTTGTCTGGCCTCCCTCATTAACATAGTGCTTTCAGCCACAGAACAGCACCTGACTGGTTCCTATTTGCCTATACCACACCCAATCACCTTAGACTCTAGATCAGGGCTGTCCGACTCCGGTCCTGGAGAGCTACTATCCAGGAGGTTTTCTGTCCCACTTGGCTTCTGATG
>JABFDZ020000044.1:32961733-32987587 GCA_019775955.2 Pollimyrus isidori | reverse complement strand
GTGGCTCATCAGAAGCCGGGTATGATAGAAAACCGACTGGACGGTAGCTCTCCAGGACCGGAGTTGGACACCCCTGCTCTAGATAGTGTAGTGTGTGGAACTCCCAGGAGGATGACTATTTCTGAAATTCTGGAATCAAGTAGTCTTGAGCCAAGAACTACATGACATTCAGAATTACTCAAACATACTTCGTACCCCTTTGATTGCTTAGCTGAGTTGCAGTCACGCGAGTCACTGTTTTGAGGAGCAAGGAGATGTACCCAACGCAGCGACCGCAGAGGACCTATGCTACGTAGGGAGTACATGTTCTGGATGCAGCCGACACACCAGGACGTCTGGAGGAGCGTTCACTCCTAATTGAACTCCTCCTGCTGCCCGGATCCACCAAAACATGGCTATTCAAGTGTCCTCTGGGGAGAAGGCGTGCTCTACACTGCTCTGCCTGTCTGGAGAATGACTCCATCCACTCAAAAACACCTTCAGCAACAAAGAACAGAGAATGCTGTGTCAGGAGAGTCTGGGGTCCTGAGGGATCAGGGAGGCTCCATCAACAGAGGCAAACACACAACCTTTATTCCTGCATTCATTTAGAAGCTAAAAAGTGTAAAATACACTTACAGGCAATTTTTGCATATATCTATCCATTACAGGCTCACTGGCGTATGCAAGCAAGGAGGCGGTCGGGTGATAATTTAATGAATTTCACTTGATCAAATGCATCTGGAGCTCAGAGACAGCAGATTTCTGAACATTGACGCTAAGATTATGCAGGTCTTAGATGCCGCAGCCCCCGATGAGGCCATGGTGCGCGCTCAGCACATACTCTTCCCGTCAGGCTGGGTGAGCAAGAGACCCCGTCTGCACCTGAAAATACACTGGCATTCCTCCAAGCTCTCTTTCCACATCTTTTCAATGACCTAATATTACCCAAAATCTGAATAATTTTCATGCCACAAACCAGCCCTAATTAGCTTCTTGCAAGTGCACAGCAGCGGTGACTGAAGCCAGAGGCCCTGCAAGGGTCTGACTGCAGTCTTGGCTTCTGCCTTATTGGACTCCCACCTCTCATACGGAGACCCACTCTCATAGCAAAGTTAACAGTTTTGTTTTCTATGAAATGCATGCTCATTCAAAGTCCCCTCTGACCCCCTGTACTACTGGGCTTATGTGCTACCAGAGATCCAAAATCATCCCATATGGTTCAATTAAAATGTTATTAGTTTTTGTATTAGTCCTTCCCAAAGCACTTATGGATTTTGCTTCCTGAGTATCCGACTAGCATCACCAGTCCCAGTGCAACACAGAGACTGTGATTGCTGCCATTGTGCAAGTGCCTGATTTCAGGTCCCTAATATATCTTCCACTTCAAGCAGCCCTCGCAGTTTTAACTGCTGCTTGGAGGACAATATCATGGATCATACATCAGCTGGCTAAGAATGAGCCTTCAGGTGTGATCACCTGGAACCTGTCTGACAGCGGTTTCTTAGAAAGAGGGGAAAATTAAGGTGCCAAATAAGTGACACGTGTTTGGCGCCCAGTGTTTTGTGGAAAAACCTAAAAAGATACGTTATATGAAGCAGACTCTTTTCTTGCTGAAAGGTGACTGAGCATTCAGCACTAATACCTCCCAAATAATTTCACAGACTTAGAGGCGTTTACACTTCAGAACGTAAACTAGTTAACACTCGCTTCCGTTTTCTCACCTCTCTCATCCTCAGCAAGGCTTCAAACTCCTCCCTGCATAACATCACACAACCTCCGAGAGGCCCAGATGATGGCAAATTCAAGGTGACCGTGAAAAGAAGAGGGGGGAAAAGCAAGCGGAAAGCAGACCTGGCAGCGGAACCATAACACGCTGGCACAGAAACCATCGGGGTCATTTCCGCCGTCTCTACGCACACACGGTGGCCCAGAAACAGGGGCGACTGTGGTGCATTCTGGGAAGCCCAGGAGAGAATCTGGGCCTGACAGAGAGAGTCATTTTGAAGATGAGGCAGTTTGAGGCACAGCGATGCTGGTTACACTGAAAAATGTGCCCAATAAAGTACTTCGATGTCATATGCTTTGCTGCATAGTCTAGCATCATATGACTACCATTCTTGATATTCCATTCAACAGCAGAAGAGACACAAATGGGGCAAAAGAGTTACTGCAGAGGACATTAAACAATACTTTGGCAAGCGGGTAAGAGATTCCTATGTTGGTTTACATCTTTCCTGGAAAATCTTTATGCGAGCTCATAGTGATCCACTGAAAATGGCCCCACAGGCTACAAAACCCAGTTAAATCAGTCTGACTGTAGCATTTCATTCTGGACTTTTTCTGATGAAACCGGAATACAGCAAGAACAGCTCCCAAAGCCCTACACTGCACGACCCAATTAGGACACAGCCCCACTGTCTCAGCATAGGCTGCGGTGGGTTTCTATCCATTTTCTTTGGATGCTGTCTGACACGTATTTTCTGAAATCATCAGCATATTTCTCGATATTTAGAAGAATACATTTTCTAAGGATGTGAAACAGGTCCATGTGACAGAGGAAAGGACAGGATGGGGACCTCATCTGGGTTTTGGGGACTAACAAGACAGACAAGAAAGGGGGAAGAATGGGAAAACAAGAGGATCTATAAATGGAGTAACGAGGCTGGATGGCTTGGATCCCTTCTCACTTGAGAGAAAAAACAGTTTAAAATAGGCAACGGTAACTGAATGGCTTTGCTATGTGACTTTGCCCTGACTCAGAGAGCCCAAGGCTCCCTGTCTCACAATGCAAAAGCCAGGAATAATAAACTATAAAATTTGTGCTCATCAAAGGTGGAAAGTTCAGGTCCAAAAAGTGCAAATCCAACCAAGGTTTTGTTTCAACCAATCAGCTGAATACTGTGACTGACTCTTTATACTGGTTAGTTGAAACCAAACATTCTTCTGTATTTGTAATTCCTGGATCTGAACTTTCCACCTCTGGTGCTTATATAAAACAGAGAATACCCAAAACCTTGAGCATTTTTACCAGCATGGGTAAAACAGGCACAACACTTCTGCTCTACCCGAAGCCTTTCAATCGTCCCTAAAACCAATGGCAGCCAGCCCAGCACCACGCTGACTGGCCAGGAACCCAGTGGATTTCGCGCTATGAGGCATCGCATGTTTGCAAAGATCTAACCCTGCACTCCTGCCGAAAGGGACTGCAAGGGTGAGCTGTTCAGGAGTCATTAGAGGTCAAGCATGATAAACAGGCATTAGCGATACACAAGGACAGCGGGCCATATCTGCATTGTGATGGCCACTCAGCACACGCAGGCGAGGAGAACTTCATGCGCTTGTAAATCAAGTGCCAGCCTTCTGCTGCAGAAGATAAAGGCTTAAAAGCTGAAGGAGATACTTGCACCAGCTATCCAGGGTTTCGTAACACACGATGGTTTATACATTTGAAGGCATAGAGTCAGTGAGGAAAAAAAAGAAACAAAAATATGGTCTGTGATACTAGAAAAAAAAAATTATCAAGTAACTATTTTTATTATTAGCAGCTACTAATGTTCGAATTCACTTCAATCATAATTTGCCGGATCCATTAGCCAACTGTGGGAGAAATGATCCTCTCTCATATTTGTTCTACCACATTATTTTGGATAATTAGTGGATAAAATAAGTCAAGACATGCCCATGTTACAAAAGTCCTAGGCTTTCAAAGACTGAAACAATGACCTCCACATTTAGAACAAAACATTTTACGATATTCAACAATGTGGGTGTAGGCCTGATTTTCCAACTAAGAAACAAACTAACTACAAATTATAAACAGCGGGGTGACATCATTTGTTGTCAAGATTTTAGTAACGCGATGAAAAAAAATATATATTTATAGGTAAATGAATGCTAAATAAAACATTAAGTAAGAAATACTGTAAGCAGTGGTACCATAATTAATCAATGTGCTTAATCATTTATTTATGCTAAATGATTTATCTCCTGCAAACTTGCTGATGTGCGACACCAAACTTTCTGTCGACGTGCAGCTCAGTCAGCAGGAACAGCCACTGCCTCCCGGCCCCTGGGACCTAAAGCATTATCAGGAAACGAATTGCTTTTGTTACCTCTTTGCAATGTTACCTAAGTAGTAACTACACCCCAGTCGCGGCTCCGTAGGGGCGGTGGTGACCGGAGAAGCAGACTAAGGTGGCTGTCACACCCTGAGCTCCAGCACAGCCGTTCTGCGCGAGTTGTTGAGGGCCATCGCACGGCGAACCCACACCCCAGCGAAGAAGGGCCCGATCCTGAAAAGCGTCGACGCATGGGCCAGGAGCCAGGCGCGGAGATGGAGCTGGCGGCTACCTACCGTCTCAGAGTCACCGAGGGCTCGGCTCGGAGCTGAGGCATCACCGCCTCTTCCTAGCCATATCAAGCATGACCATATTAGGCCTACATTCACCACCGAGGCTGTGATGATGGATAGAACGGCACACAATCGTTCAGACTCCGGGTTTTCTCTGTCCGAGTTTCAACACTTTAAATCCCCCAATCAGCTCTGATATCCACATCTGTTCAGGGTGAGTCAATGGTGGAACATCTAAATATACTGTACAGAGCTCCAATAAGCAGCTTTTCCTGGTGCTCTCCCGTTAAGACATACTTAAAAATAACTAAGATAAAGAAATTTATTGAGTTAACTAATAAAAGATTCATTAAACTGAAAACAATAAACCATTATTATTTAAAATTGACTAATTGGACTGAGAGGTTAGGCCAATACATCTAACCATCCATCCATCCATCTTCCAGCCACTTCTCCAGTACAAGGTCACTGTGATCGCAGATGATTTCACACGTAGGTGCGCCGAGCATTAAAACCTGACACTTGGTGCAAATTTGTACACCTGCCTCACATTGCCGACTCAGCCTTGAGCTGCTGGGTCACAGGACCACACAGCGCCATCTGTTCCCGTTAGAAATCACCCAGCAGCACCACGCCCTCCCTGAATTAACAGGATGACCTTGGCTGGTACGCCGTCTCTGGTACAGTATGAGTGTGCGTGTGTATGTGTGTGGGTCAGATATACATTACATTCTGGGGACCAAATGTCCCCTCAATACAATATTTTGACACTGTCGGTACCATTTTTTGGTCCCCACGAGGGGAAAATTAAATTTGATTAAAAAATCTGTGATTGCAAAACTAAAAATGCTACAAGTCCTGTGACCTGTTACTTATGGTGAAGGTCACAGCTGGGTAAAGATTAAGGTTGTCATTGCTGGGATTAGGGTTTTGCCCATATGAATGAATGGACGGTCCCCACAAAGATATGACTACAGGTCTGTGTGTGATAGTCAGCTGAAGCTTAAGCAAAGGGGTTAAAAAGGGTGCCAAAATGGGTGCAGCAAATGCACCAAAATCGGTGGATATACATCACAAAGTATGAGAAATTTGAATCAGCACAACATAAGAGACCTGCGCTCACACCACTCTGCATGCAACCTGTCTCTAGCATCTGCTGCTGTGTGCCAGGGGTCTCAGGCAAAATACTGCATTTGAAAATTAACAGACAAGTTTGAGTCAGGCATCGAATGTATTTGTGCTCATCGCTAGTACCCCCCTGCACCCGTCACATGTCCATAACCAAAACAAATCTGTCTGACTAAAATGAGCACTTCTATCAATCTCCTAAAGTAGCATTTACCAACCGGTTCCACCAGAAACACCACATTTTTGCTCCCTCCCAGCTTGCGGTGGGAGCAAAAACATGGATTGTCAGGGGGCCCCCCGAGGAGCTGGTTGGGAAACACTACCCTAAAGCATTTCCAGGGCACGGACAGGCACACAGACAGGCACACGCACAGACATGCTGCGGGGTCAAGGCCGGCCCCCTGGAGCCAGCTCAGAGAAGCGCAGGTGAGCCCTGACCTGGTGAAGTCAGCAAAGATCTTAAAGCAGCACTTACTGCAGTTCGGCACGGCCTCAGCTCTGCCCACAGCCTGCCGTAGAAAAGGCTCTCTCAGGTGCAGCATCAATATTTATGTGTTTGTTTTAATATTTATCGCGCATCAATATTTCATCGACATCGATCTTAAGGCATCTGCAACCTTTTGCGGAATGACGGCATTCTACAGCGGGAGATTATCAAGTACAAAACATGCAGAGAAAGCATGCACAGAGAGTCCTGGACCCAGACAGGGTGAGATTACTTAATAATAAATAAGATTAATAAAATGCAGTGAAACAGAAGCACTACATTCTAAAAAGAAGGCATTAATCCAACCAGGGACAGAGCATCTCCATGTTATTCTCGAACTGTCTCTACGCAACTGACCTCTGCTTCTCAACTGTTTATCTTACACCTATAAAAGTCATACCATTTACAGATAAATATTTCCCTTTCCTTCACAGCTTCATAGGGCTACAGCGGTCTACGTGAGCTTTCAGCCGTCACTTTCCTCCAGCACCAGGCCTGAGGGACTGGAGCTCAGGCACAAGCTGTAACGTTTAACGCCAAATATCACAAACAGCAAGCGCCCTCCGTCAAGTCGCGCGCTTTCATTACAAGCGGGTCCCGCGAGCCGCACTGAAGAGCCACTGCCAGCTGGAGCAGAGTGGCGTCTGTCACTATTGACAACCCGCTGGCATCTGACCGGTCTGCCGTAGGAGCTGGGGAGGGGACCAGCCAAGGTATCCTGGCTGACGCAAATCTGTCTCCTGGGGGAAGCGGAGTTGGAGCCTGTGGCACAGCTTATGCTCAACCTGCCGCCTACTAGGGTTACCGGGAGGCTTGATGATGTCACCAGATCGCCGTCGCACTCGGGCAACATGGACCGGCACCGGTCCCGGAAGCCCCGTCCAAAGTACACGTCACGGCCCAGCGGCAGTTCATGGTTAAAAACTACGATGCCGCACTCTCCCAGAGGCTCCAGAGATACCTGCTGCTTTGAGATCTACGGGTGCCTAGAATTCCACACAGAGCATGTTCACAGAGCATCACACTAGCTAGTGAAAATCTCTGGGCTACAGTCTAATTCTATTCAGCAGGGCATATTAGGAATGCTAAATAATTCACTTCTGACACTGAAGCGTTCTCCTTCACAGACATCAAAAATAATTGAGATACACTCTGCATTCACTTTATAAATACTGGAAAACCGTTGACACTTTATAAATACTGGAAAAACCATTGAGGTACTTCTGTAATACTCTCATCTAAACTTGCCACCATCTATAGTTAACTCAGTTACTCGGCTAGCTTTACCTGCTATTCCCGTGCTTCCTCATTCAGTAAGGATAGCCTGTTTTGCCTGTTAGATAGTTATTTTGGAGGTACACACACAAACAGGCTCCTGACCCAGGACGGCTGTGTGCTGAAAAACAGGGACGGAGTAATCTGTCAGCCGATGACAAGCAGGATTAGGCTGTGATCGTGTTTCTCAGCTTTACTTCAGCATCTGTCTTCGTTTATTGCACTGTCTGCGCGCAGCATGACGCTCTCTGTGGCCCACCAGACACAATCCATCTCCCCGGGTGGAATTCGGAGATCAAACCACCAGCGATGCAGATCTTAACGGAGCTGTGTAGGAGCTGCAGCCATGTTTGCTGCCATCTTCGAAGCTTTTAGGTGGAGACTGGAGTTCACCACTTTGGTCCGGGCTGATGGTCTACAACAGGCAGCTGCTGGAAAGAGGCCTTTTAATCATGCGGTACCAGAATTCATTGGTATTCACATATCCTATCTTGTCCCCCTAAGAGACACACACACACATATTAAGGTGAAAGCAAAGCTTGGGGTCAAGGCATCATGGTGAGCCATTTTTCTGGGAATAGTTTTGTGAATTAAAGGCCCAATAGTCATATAATTACCCTGCCATGGGATTTGACTTAGTGACTTTCTGGCCACAGGGTTCAGATCCCTAACCCACGAACCACAGAGCCCCCTCCTAAACAGGAAAGAGAGCATAAATCGTACGGAAAGAGCTACTGAGATGTAAGGCTACAATTGGGAGTAGTCTATCAGTACTCCAGAGGGGAAGCAGGAGACACGAGCGACGTGATCAGAAACAGAACCAAGCAAGAGTCCTTCTTCCCCGGAAACTGGGCTGGGGCAGAGGACGGCCCAAGCCCCATTTGTCGAGGACCAGGACGAGGAGTCTGTCGCGGTTTAGGGTCTGCGAAAACGACCGGGCTATTCAGAGGACATGCTAAGAGCAGGGCGTGGGTTTCCTGCAAGAGGGGGGAGGATCGCGATCCATATGACAAAAAAGAGCACTAAAAATAGTCAGGGCACACGGGGGGGGTCAGCCCAAGCTTGCGGCACAGGACAGTCTCATTAACAGGAGGGGTCTGTCACCATCTCTTAGTGCGAGGGCCCTGGAATCACGTGCGTGCAGAATACATGTACGCACACATTCCCCGTGGGTTCCTGTTTTTCTCGTCATGTCTACCTTGAGAGCCTTTGGCACATATTTCAGTACACTGTTTACGACTGTAAACGAGAATGTAAACCAAACTGGCAGAACCAGGTGTGGATCATGTAAACACGCTGCACCCCCCCCCCCCAATTTGCAGTTACTGTGCTATACTGTTATGTCTCATGTGTAAGACTTTCAAGTTAGGTGTTGGCTTCAAAAGATAAATAGCTAACTAAGAAAAAGAAAAAAAAAAAAAAAACTATGATCAAAACCCTGAGCTCATAAAAATGCTCTGTTAAGAGAGATAAACCACAGCTTCCCAACGTCTTTGTTTTAAAGGAAAAAAATAGTGAGAATCCATCATCGCGGTGAAGGTTTCAGGACAGCATGGCCAGGATCAAGTGTAGAAAACCAGGTTTACTGAAATGAGGGGCTAAAGGATTGTTTCGCTAACGGATGTTTCTCTGTCCTCGTCCCAGCTCTGGGTATCTCCTGCCTGCTAGAGCCCAGACGTCGTTCTCATTGACCAAGAGCAGCTGTCCTCTCCCCCTCCATGGTAGAGGTCATGACGGCATGTGGTGGGGTCCTACTTTCTAGCAGAAGGCTGCAGGTCTCGCCACAGATGCACCCACATGCAGGGGATCTCTGCAAGACAGTTCAAGCCCAGCTGCACCACGCCACAAAGACGGTCACCACATCAAGACTGTTGACAGCAGGACCAAACAAAACCCACAACCCCCACGCGGCCACTGCAACTCCGAATCACCGAGAGCCACAGCTGCAAAGACTCTTATTTCGCAAGGCACTTCTCAATGGTCTGTCTGTTACCACAATGGACTCCAGTTCCTGGCTGTAACTGCAGGTCAGAGATAACCAGCACAGGAACTAAAGCCAAGATCCTTTTCACATACACCAACCACACAAGAACCAAGCACCTGATGGGAAAAAAAAACCAATGCAGGAGTAATTGGACTATCCAACCATTCTCACGCAGCTGACATGAGCTTAGTTAACACATGGTAAACAGAGCGGGAGCCAAGCTGAACGCAACTAGCTCCTACACAGCAGGCCGGTAGTAACCCACCAAATGGGCAATAACACCGGGAATGTTTTCACTGGGAACACTTACAAGGCAAACGAGCACAAGCTGGGAAGGTGCGAGAGCGCGGGTGGGGATGAGAAGAGGCATGAACGGAGAGACTGAGAGAAGAACTGGAAATAGGAAAGAGGAATGTGCAACTGACGTCGACTTTCGGGTTCTGATCTGACATGGCCAGTACTGAAACCATAACTAGCATTTCTAAGTAAAACTCATACCTCCGTGACAGCAATTACTAAATATTGCCAATAATCTTCCAAAATATTCCCAGCCTTTTAGAGAATGCTGGTTAAGAGACTGCAATGACATCATCGCCGAGCTTCATGACAGAAAGAGAGGTCGAGGGGACAGTGGGTGACATCCCCTTGCCCTCGGCCACGCTTCGAGTGGCGTGCAATTTCAGTGTCGAGTGCATGAGGGACCCTCTTATGCGCAAGACATGCAAGTACAGATCTGTGCTGGGATTCTCATAAACACAAATAACCCAGCAGGGTTTCAAACGTTTGATAAAAATCATTGATTTTTTTTCTCCCCTTCCCTTTTTCAAGCCAGATACCTCAGGATTAGCTGCCTGTGAGGAACTCAGGATCTCGCACATAAGAGAAGCCTAACCTTTACTACTCAGAATCCTTGCCTCTTTCAAGCCAGACACTGATCAAACACAGCAGCATGAGCAGTTAAGCAGGGCTCAGATGTCCTGATGTCTCATACGCAGCTCCATTCCCCGCCACCATCCCCCCAGAATCATCCGGCACCTTTCCCTGCCCAGCAGGTTACACAACTCCAAAGTCATTTCTTTTGTTAACACGTTTACAGCCTTCGATCCCATCCCCACTTCTACTACCAAACACTGGAACAGGGTTCCCATCATAAACCAAGCAGGAAACGCAAAGGAAAGATTAAGAGGGAGAGATAAAGTGCGGTACAAAAGGGAAGGGCGCCGGAGGTGAGTGAGGAGATTAGCGAGAATAATCCTCGCACTGTGGTCACATCTGTGGGATTGGCAGCACTTCCTGACAAAACCCTGCAGTAGACAGAAACAAACTTCATGACAGAATGATGTCTTATAGTTCTTTATTTCATTTAACGTGGACCAGTCGAAATTCACCTTACGGTAGAATGTGGTAAACCATACACATCATTATTGGACTCCGACATCTATGCTTAATTACAAAAGAAAGATTCTTTACTCAAACTCAGAAAATACAATGTCATTGTCTAAACACACCCATGCCCTCAACAAAGGACTTCAGAGAAAGGCGATGAGGCTGATCACCTAGCGACATCCTACAAGACGCAGGAGCTGCCGGCTCCGCGTAGACACCTGGGCTCAGATGCAGGCACACGACACGGTGAGGCTGTAAGTCTGAGCTAGCCTTAGGCAGGCATCGACGGCCCAAGGGAGGTACGAGCATGCAGGACAGGCATGGAGCCATTCGCAGGCACAACCGAACAGGCAGACCGCAGAGGTCATTGCATCCAAATCATCAAAAAATCTGTATACATAGTGAAGCCACAAGATGCATTTTGGACAAATATGTGTAATTAGCAAGATGAAACAATGACTGATGTGGAGAAAGTACCAACCCACACAGCTGTCACACGAAAACCTCTCTAAAGGGAATGCAATCTAACATGCTCAGAAAGAAAGAAAGCTACGTATGATTACATAAAACATGCGATAATTGTATTTTTGCCGGCAAAGCTGAAGCCTAAAGGGGAAATTATTTATATCAGATTGAAATTATAGAAGGGACATCATCTCTTGATGTGAATAATAGATTTGCATGAATTTACATATAATACACCTTCAACTGTGGAAATGACAAGACACATAGAATAAACAACTTTTTTTTTTTTAATCTCTGTACTATAATGCAGTAATGGCAGTTCTGCGACATAAATGGAATGGAAGTAACAAGAGAGCACGCCCCTTTGTTCAGCTGCTGGCGAGTGCTCATAAATTAGTTTTACTTTACTTCTGTAAGTCAACGGCCCCCCTTGTCTGGAGCACTGGCCTGCAGTCCGCGATTTGCGTAGCTTCTGCACTGTGGACCAGCCACGCACCCCTATCACAATGCCACACAGACAGCATCAGCATAACCTCTTGTCACAATCTGCCAAGGTGAGGTTCACAACTCGTGCTGTGCGCCGGCCGCCCACACAGCACCACAGCCAAACCAATGCACAACTGTAGCCTCTTACTTTCATTTTCGTTATTTTACTCACAGATGCGAACAGTCGATGACTTTTTAATATTAATAGCCACCAAGAAGAGCTTCCTGCCAGACAGCTGTTCTGGGACTTCACTGCTCAGACAGAATAACATACTAGTTAGGATAACGTGTAGGTCCAATTAACAGAAAGCTGAACTAAAGTTCCCAAATGATTATAAAGATCTAGACAGGTCTGTAATAAAAAAAACTAAAATTTGCAATAGTAGGATATGGACCTTGACGCGACGGGGAAAGGTTACCTGGTCCAATGAGGGCATCTAGGTACATTCTGAGCATCTGCCGGATATGGACTAACAACACTTAATGGTTATTAATTAATATTATACGATTATTATTTACCGTATTGTGTAAGCTGATGCAGCCAAGTGACAGGGCTTGCCAGAACCAGTGATTTAGCAGTGATTATCTTGAGATACAAGAATCGTAGAATAAAAATGAAGCTAAACATTAAGTCAAAGTGATGAGACAGACTAGGTGGCTCCAAGTGGCTAAAGGGCACATACAGTAGTGTATACTTATCTATGGCTAACTTCATAGTGCGAGTCTGTGGATGTCTGCTTTTATTACGTTCATGCATTACAGTCATCCTGTGCAATATCTAAGTTCTTTGAGGACAAGTGGGTATAAAACATGGATGGATGGACGAATGCATTTTCATTTACTTTTACTACAAAGTGCTTCCAAAAGAGGCAGCCTTTCCCTCTCTTTTTGATATAAATTTTAATTGACTGTTTGATTATTTTAAGCAAGTTACAGTACAATCGTGAGAGTGCTATAAAACGCAAAAACTAATATGTATTTTAAGTCTTTTACATAAGGACATAAGCGAAGGAGTTCAAAAACAGGCCCTTAACTGAATGTATTGCCCGACTCAAACAGTATTATAGAAAGAAAAACAAAAGTCTTGTTTTTGGCCATCGAATTCTGGCCGTCCATCGTTCCCATTCTCAGCTCATCTGGGCCCTTTTAGCAAGTTTCATTTCCTCAATCTCAACACGAGGAACTGAGCATCAATAAAGAAGAACTGTTCACATGGATGCCCAGGGGTGGGGTGGGGTTAAAACAAGAACACACAGAGATACATTTATTAAAGAGACTGATCCAGAAATCCTGAAGGTCGGCATTTTCAGTTTGACTGTCTAAAATAATGAACAGCAGAGAGTATTGTGTGTCTCTGCAATGCTGAAATGAACGGGATGACTGGAAACACAAAATCTAAACACTATACCGATAAACTGGACCAGAAACACAATTCCAAAATCAGGAGTGTGCAATGCTGCAATACTTCTCGGCTTTTCAGGAAAATCTCGATCACCACAACAAGACCACTAGCATCCTACATGGGATAGAAGTCACTTGCAGTGTACACACACTCACACGGTAAATTCAGCTAACTGCATCTCTGCCTGGACGGGACCCAGAGTGGCCAGAAGAAAACGTCTGCCCAAACACAGGAACATGCACACAAAGCCAAGGCCAAGACGTGAACCCCAAACCCTGCACACATGATGCTAAAGTACTAACCACTCAGCTCCCATCACCCAACAACACAAGAGTGAGAGAGCCAGAGTGAGAATCAAACGATGCACAGTCCTGAAAAATCACCAGAGTCACACATATAGACCACAACACTGAAAGCCATCATACTGGGGACCAGCTCAATGTATTACACTCGATTCTGGAATGAAAACCACAGGGTGACTGTACCAGAATTCACTCCTTTTAGATTTAACTGCAATGTCTGTCCATCTATCCATCCATCTTCTGAAACCACTTGTCCTATTCTGGGTCACAGGGGGTCCGGAGCCCATCCCAGAGACACAAGGGAGGGAACAACCCAGGATGGGGCAACAACCCATCGCAGGGCACAATCACACGCCATCCACTCACACACGCACACCTATGTGCAATTTGGTAACTAACTGTGAAGTCCTTTCGCTTAAAGAACTGCGGCAGCAGGAAAAACATTAAACCCTTCAGCCACTGTCAGGAGCAGGAAGGGGTTAGTGAGAGGCAATGACCATTTCTGTAATGCTTCAGAGTCTAATTGCCTGCTGGATTTAACAGGTACATGTTAGCAGCGGCACACTGAATTAATAACTTTTAACGGTACACAACTTCAATAACAAAATGATCACTCTGCACTCTCTAGATAATGATCTGGCTGCAATAATGTTTAATACTGGTTAATGAGTCCACTTCCAACAAGCATGCAAAAGTCTGTTGGTTATGAAATATGTCACCGATACACATCATAACAATAGTCAATCTGGCCTTCACATGTGGAAAACAGGTTTCAGCATTGTGTACATTTTCTATGAATGCAATCTGTCACCTAAGCCCTTTTATTTTTAATTTGCACACCTGGTAGTACCCCAGCCAATTACAGGCTGCCTATTCCCCCTGTTCCTCACCTCAAATGCCTTTTAAGGTAAAAAAAAAAATAGAAGACTGGAGAAGATCTGGAGTCTGCAATCCTTTGTGTCTGATAGCTGTGCCTACTGTCTACAAGCAGCACTTCCCACCTGCTAGCCAGGCCAGGTAAGGGGTGGGGAGGAACAGACAGCAATCTCTTTATGGAGAGCTTCAGGAAGATTCTGCTGACTGCCCAAAAACGTGGGGAAGTCGGCAACAGCATCCTCTTTCCTGGGCTCCAGAGAATCCGTCCCTGGCTCCACTGGAGCTACTTGGCTTCAATCTTTGGCCCCTATATTTTGTATTCCAAAAAGAAAACCAAAACAGTGCTACACTCTGAGAGAATGTGTGCAAACATTAGGCAGTTTTAGCTTGCATATGTGGGCTTTACAGCTCACATTCATGTTTGGTGAACTGTTTTCCACATGTCTGTGTGTTTTTGCACACAGTGCATCTAAACTGCAACAGCTGCAAGCAAGTCTATTTTGGAATGCTGAGTTTCAGTTAAATGAACTTTATATACACTTCTATATTCATAGTGTACCAACATGCTTGAAAAGGACATTTCTTTTGGTAACAGTGTGATAGCAACATCTCTTCACACAGAATATGTTCTCTTCCACTCTATAAGTTCTTGGCCCGCTCTATACGAGACATTTTTTTCTCATTTCATATCTTTTCCGAGGGTTCTGCGTTTAGCAAGGAGAAGACGACACCTTAATGTCTCACGATTCAAGCAACAGTTTATAATACTTTCTTAGCAAACGCGTTATTTGCTTATCAAGCAGGGCATCCTTAATGCACTTCCCATCATGCAACTGCATCTGGAAGAGGTAGCCAGAAACTTTAGCACTGGAACTAACAAGTTCACAGACTGCCCTTCTAAATGTGTTTAACTAGAAAACCTGAACGCCTCAATTCTCAGCTGCCACCAAGGTGTGGAATCCAGGAAGATTTTGAAATGTGTCTCTCAGAAACCACAAGAACCCACAGAACCCAGCAAAAAACAAGACGGGCTTCACAACTGAGCCACTGAGAAAGTTCCAGACAGGAAAAGTGAGACCAAACTGAAGAGTCTTGTGGAAAAAAAGAGCATCACATCACATTCCATAGAAAACAGCACCCGTCAAAACTATATCTCAGAGCTCCTGGATGTCCTTCTACCCTGAACATGAAAAGTCAACAGGATGCTTCACTTGGTCCACTAGGGACATGACCACTTGGTCCACTAGGGACATGACCACTTGGTCCACTAGGGACATGACCACTTGGTCCCGCTGGAGTACAAGTAAATGCAGAACACTATTCCAATGCTTCAGCATAGGGAGAACATCGTCCCTATCACTGTTGTCTCAACAGCCACATCACATTTTTTAAGACCCTCACTGATTGCATCAGCAGACCATACAAACCAGCAAGAGTCAATGGCCAGGGAGCAGCTGACCTTGTAGGGTAACCCACTGTCCATGGCCCTGCACACAGCCAGCCATGTGAAGCAGTCCCAGTGCGCTGCAGATCGCTGAGCACCTTGCACACCAGATGCCGGAAATATCATGACAAAAACCTTCGAGGTGTGTTCCACAAGATTCACATTTAAGACCCTAACAAAAATGCCCATTCAAATAAACACGAAATCAATCCATGCGTCCACATATGTTATACAATTGAGCTAAAAGTCATTAAAATATATATATATGCTTCAGTGTCACCATTACCAGTAAATATCAATAACCTTTACATAAAACATGCCAAGAGAATCGAAGTTTAAGTCGACTTATTCGGCCACCAGCGAACACCTGAGCGGGAGCTCCGGACTGCGTCAGGAAGCGGACACCCCGCCTTCATCCGCTCGTCGATTATTATAGACCGCAGTCAAACACGCATGCTGGCCTGGCATCTGACATTTAATTTTCGAAACATGACCTTTTTTTTAACGTGAAGACTATGAATACTTTGTCACGCACGGCTTGGAAAAAATCTAAAGATAAACTGTTACTAAGATGTTAACCGACATTACAAATCGAAAGAAAAGGGCAGCAGTTACGAGCAAAACAAACATGCATGGTTTATGTTGTCGGGAAAACGCTAACAGATAATTTACTAGTTATATGACCATATTCGTTTTCACTGTAAAAAAAATAATAAAATAATAAACTGACTGGTTCACGGGTTGATTCGCCTATATTTAAACCTTCGCTTTTTCGCGTTCAAACATCAGCGAAAATGCCACAATAACCCGGCGACGACCCACTCGACACTGGGCAGAAATAACTCAACATATTTTGTGAAATATGTTCACTGCCAGTGGAAATTAAGGAGCACCTGCTGACACCGGGTGATGGGCGGATCAGGATAATCCCATGTACCTTTGAATGATGATCTTTCCGAAGTGCCTCAGAACAGCAACATAGGAAGTACAGCAGTACCGATCCGAAAACAAACTTCATTGACCTCGTAAGCCTCGTACAACGTGGTCGTCCAATTTAAAGCAATTAACCTGGAACACAATAACGTGTTTAGGGCAGCGATCCCGATGTTTCTGTTTCGTAACTAAAACAATACAAAATCCGGAAAAGCCGGTGTACTTACTTTCTCCTGTTCTTCAGCTTTCATGTCTACACAGAAAGACATCAGCGAAAGCGAAGCGCACTGTTGACGGTCCTTTCTCATTTAATCCACCATCATTGCTACTTCACCTGATTATCAGCATTTCTTTCTGTATCACACGGGTCTACAGACACCTTTAACAGATCGCCGTGGCGTACTAACGAATTCGCCCCGCTATTTTCCGAAAAAGCACAACTTGCAGAAATGACACTTTAGCTTCTACTTACCCGAGTTGCAGCTACTGCGATCGATCCGAGTCTCGCAGCCTGGCACCGGAACGGGGTTTCGGCTGTTTTGCGGCGCCACTTTCTTTATGGTTACAGCGCGTGCCGCTCGGTGGTTTTTGGGGCACCATCTGGCAGGAGAGCTTGACGGAGCCGTGAGCGCGCACGCGTGCACATCGGTTAGTGACAATCAACCAGCGCCGGACTGCATGGCACTGGGGGAAGGTGGACAGGACGGGACCTCGAAACTTATGGACAATTCGCATTGTTCCGGCTGGCGAACCAAACTACATAATAATCAATTTACGATGATACATGTTTGAATGACATCCAATCCACCACTCTTTCGAGTTTTGAATCATTCAACTAAAAACAACACACACACACACACACACACATATCTATATATATATATATATATATATATATATATATATAGACTAATTTCTCTTTGCAATGTGAGAGCGAGCGTATATCTCCTTTTAGCCTGATCAAATTTCCTACGTCGCCTTGCTAAACTAGCTGATCCTTTCACTACTTTTACGACTGCTCTGTACTTGACTACAACGTTTGACAAATGCGCACACAATTTTTTTTTGGAGCCCCAAGATTTAACTCAATAAAAGTCCTAGAAAATAATATCAAGCGTTTGCTTAAAGTGCCGTTTTAAAAACTAGATCATATAGTATAATAGTTAGGTGATGCACCTCCAGCACAACATTAAAAACATCACAACTACCATATTTTAAGATACGGAGCTGAAATCTGAAATACAAATAGTTGCCTTAAAGCAGCACAGCGTAATAACACCCCGAAACTGCGAATAACTAAACGCTTGATGTAATTGGGCCAGACTATTAAGTGTTACATTTGCTTATTTAATTACCGTGGTTATGTTCTCGCAGAAAATCTATATTCATTTCATTCATTCTATATTTCGTTTCTTCCAACTGGTAAGATTGTTTGATACACTTGATCCTACGAGTTTTCCTAATTGGACGATGTTGTCCCTCGAGTGCCAATAAAATCCCTCAAATCCTCCGTACCCGAGAGAAACCTGCATTACTTTAAATAAATTGCCTTAATCGTAACGCTAAATATTCAGTCACAAGTTCCCTATTTCTTTTGGTATCAGGGCCGTTTTTGCTTCTATCCATGACATCCAGTAGTTGGATGGCGCAGAGAAATTTGCAGGAAAATCATTTGCTTTGCAATGATTGCCATACGGTAGATCTGTTCCCTTGGGTTAAGGGACAGGTGAGTTGGTTCTTGTTATGCGTTTTTTTTCCGGGGGGGGGGAGGTTCTCCTAATTCGTTGTCACACTTTCATACATTCATTGCATTTGACAAGGTGAAGGTACATCTCTCCGTGAGTCTCTTGTAGGCTTTCATGTGCAAGCTTTCACCACAGTTCATGCGGGATCTCTCTGCGCTTTGTTGCATTTTCTTGTTTAATACCTTTTGGTGCGGAAAGATCTTCTGTCACTCTAATCTTGCCGAGTACCGGAATGTTCTGTGTATTTTCGCGTACATCTCGCAAGTATAGTAGCGCAAGTACTTTTGGTTTAGGAAATGGTTGGTACTGCCTTACAGATTTTCGTAAAACAAGTGAGAAGACATTCCGCTCGACAGTTTTCAGTCTTTTTGAAATTCGACCTTTTCGTTCAGAGTATCTGTAATATGCACTGTTTATAACACTGTGTATTATGTAGTTTACTATCTGCTCACAAATTACAATCAACCAAGGGCACCAAACGCAGTAGGATGACAACAAAGTTCACCATCATTTTGATAAACAGTTGTAGATCACTTAAATATCAGTCCATCTTCCAAATGCTTGTCTAGTACAAGATCACAGGGAGCTTCCCAGTTCATTTAATTGCCTGTCTCTGAACTGTGGATGAAATGAAAGTACCTGCCAAACACAACGAGAAAGTGCAGATTCCACAAATAGCATGGGTGTGATTTTACCCCCAGTGCTGGGGATGTGAAGTCATAGTTACCCACTGAGCAACTTACAGCGCGTAGAGATGCACACCATTTTAGTGGCTATCACATCCATCTGCAGACTATGACATGAGCTACGTTTATTCCCCTCTGAATCTTCAGTTGTGTTAATTAGTTTTAGGGATCTGAGATCTGGGTTTTGAACAAGATTTTAGGGCAATGTTATGCAGTTACTTCCCCGTGCTGCGTATCTGTAAAGACTCCTCCCATATGGCCAGTGGACAGCACCGGCGCAGAAACATGCAAAATTTGTGTTCTAAAGTACATACACCGCTCAGTTTTTTTTATCCATGTCTCTCTTGTTGCAATAGCTGCTTTTATTTACTTGTATGCTATATATTTTCATTGTGAAGAGGGCATAATTTCAACTAAGAATTTCATTGCAGTGTTTCCACTATCTGTATGCCTTGTATATAACAATTTGAAGGCTGATCTCTCTCGGGATCAGTGCAGGTATCTTTTGCAGCTGAATTTTGCAGGTACGTAACTTGCTGCAGGGGACGGGAGCGTGGCAGACTATATTGATGAGGTGGTGTGCGTTATTTGATTCCTCACCATCCGTAACAATGCGATCAATGCAGAGCTAAGGAGAGCTGGGGCTGGTTGGAGGGCAGGTGATTGACAGGGGGGCTGGTTTACACTGCAGCCCTGTATCCTGAGAGGATACAGCCACATGATCAAAGCACAGAACTGTCCAGTCAGCAGACAAGGTGACGTGCACTCGGGCATATGAACGCACACTTTCGTGGCCACACAGACGTTATGCCCTGCCCGCATGTGCTTTCCATCGCTGACAGTGCGCTGCCACTGCGAGATTGCTCTCTGGATGGTGGTGGCTGCTGTTCCAGAATGTCATTCTGTCACTCCGCCAGTCAATCTTCGCATGACTGCGGTGTATACATGGACAAGTAGTGGCGAAGCCACGACCAGATGAAAATAACGAATGGTGAAAATGCAAAAATAGTGACAGCTAGGTGTAATGCACTAATCAAGGTGGAGTTGATTATCTTTATATTAACATGTTTAATAAAACGGTCAAATCGCTTGGGCTGCCGAAACTCCCTGTGCAGTTTCACAGAAATAAATAATCAATACCCACATCACATCTCTGAACCAATAAGAAAATACATGTAGTATTTACCAAAGCCTGGTATAAATATGCAAAGGGATAGTCAGGTGATAGAACAAAGCTTCCCATCCTGCTGGCGCACGTTTACACGCGGCGCATGGCATCTGTGTGTTGGCCCTGAAGATTTCTTACGGTACAATATCTAGTGCTTAACCAGACAGCTATAACTCATTCCGTTCTGGACTAATTATCCAGAATCACACTGCAGTTGTTTATTTTGACCTTCAGAAACATTTACAGATTGTCCATCATCCATCTTGGTTTTACTTCCCTGGCTATGTCTTGCATCAGATTCAAACCTTCAGTTTCAAACGTTATAAGGCCACCAATGAAATCTCTCCCTGTAAACTTCCTTCTCTTTCATATGTGTGGTAAACATTATATGTCCTCATTACCACACTTGTGCTTCTTGCTTATGGTTTAAGCATCTGCTAAATATGGCGAGATATCAACACAGAGAATGCTGTGTTAGCCCCAGTGGTGTGCAGAATATACTGCTACCATCTGCACTGTCTCAGTTCCTCCTTGTCATCTAGCCAGGTCTGTAACTTCCACCTAATAGCATCCACATGGCATAGAATATGTTTGGAGGGAAAACTGCTAAAAATGTCTTTGTTCTTACAGTTGCCTCATTACTTCAGAAGAGATATGGAATTATTGTTTACTTTTGTTAGTGTTTGCTCATGTTTGAGCAGAAATTATGCAGTCCCTTCATGATGACAGTCAGTCAATCTCACACTGTGTAGAAGGTTCCGTTTGTCCAGTGATCACTTGTGAAATCATGATTCTCTTGTAGTATTGTGCCTCACAGGTACAGCACTGCTAAGAAAATATCCATTTATTCACCATAACCTTTTCTTGCACGCAGCATCCCAGAAAGGCTGGGGTCTATCTCAGGAAGCACAGGTTGCATCCTGCCTTATGGCCTCATATCTCCCCATATTACTACTCAAATATCATCACCTTTGCTTCCTGTAATAGACAGAATGTAAGCTTTTACAGATCCAGTTACAAGCAGCACATGGCTATGAGACACCACTTCATTATTAAGTCTAGGATCTTGCTTTAAGATCTTTTGCATTCAAGGGAGCAAGGATTGTCTCAAAGACTACCTCAAGGAGAGCACGACTTTAGCTTTGCGGACGAACTCTGAACTGCCCGTCACACCCCTATCAAGAAAGTCTGCTTTCTGAAGCGGGAGGAAAGAGCCTTTTGTACTGTTTTGTACTGTAGCTGCTCCAGTGACGAGTCCAATGTCCAAACAAAGATTTTCATGCTTTCCAAATCAAGCTTGGTCTAAGAGCTGGGCAAGCAGATATCCCAGCATTCCACAAAGGGAGTCTGGACAGCATGGTGGTAATGCTCGGGGCTTGAATCCTGGGCCTGTGTATGTACAGCATGGCCCTGGACGGCGTAGCGGTGTAGTGGGTAACGCTCTGGCCCTGTGTATGTACAGGTACAAGATTACAAGGGGGGCTACCAGTTCATTTAATTGCCTGTCTCTGAACTGTGGATAAAATGAGAGTACCTGCAAAACACAATTGTGTGTTGTGCAGAATCCACAAATAGCATGAGTTTTATTTTATTTTAAATCATCGTTACCAAGTGAGCAACTTCCAGCGCATAGAGATGTGCGCCATTTTAGTGGCTATCACATCCATCTGCAGAATATGACAAGAGGTACGTTTTTTCCCCTCTTAATATTCAGTGGTGTTAAAAATTAGTTTTACGGATCTGAGTCAATGTTAAGCAGTTTTGTATGCATACAGTTTGTTCTCCCTACAATAGATTGGCATCCCATACAAGGCTTACCCCACCTACCTCACTTATCTCTATGATGTTTGTGATGGGATGTGCCCCCCCCCTCCGTCTCCCCCCATGATCCTGACAAAGCTAAGCTGTAAGAAGATACAATCCCCCGACCAGTATAAGTTGTCGGGGCACTCAAAAGCCACCCACCTGACATGGATGAACTGTTGGAAGAAAGATGGATGATGAACGTATAACCCCTCCCCCCACGACCCTGACCACTGTGAGCTGTTGGGGGGCGGATGGCTTTTGAGCCCCCCAACCCAATCGATTAGTGATATGCAGACATCTTTCCCACCCACCTGCACAAGCACATTCACTGAGAAGAAGAATGTAAATCAAGCTTGGCCGAATGCAGTGATTACAATTTTCCCTTGTTCCCTACTGTGAAGAAAGGAAGGGGTGAACTACAGGCAAAACTCAAGTAATGGTCGCAATTAATTTAGCTCTAGTCATTAGCTAATAGTGAGAGCAAATGAACTTTAACAATCGCCTTGTATTATTGCCAGCAAGCGTATCTGTGGTGCTGTGAAGGAAATGGACAACGATAAATTACTGTCAAAATAAAGGGTTTATTTTTATGCCAAATTGGGGACAGCCCAGATCCTATGCTATATACTGTATGTACTGTGTCAGTATATCAAGTTCTAGAACCTCTGGTCCAGGCTTTTGCTTGTGCTCGCTCCATGTTTTTACATGGGGGCATGTATGTCAGACTGCTGTCTGCAGGGTGACAGCCAATTGGATCCGCAGCTGTTAAAAAAGACTAATGTTTTAATATGGAAATAAATATGGTGGTTACTGAAATCCACACATCTCCATGTATTAATTATGTTTTGGGTGGGGGAATTGTGTATCTAGGGTTCTTTAAGAGCAACCGACAGGTTAACTGTTAATTAACGAGAATTACTAAAAGGGTACTAATGGTTAATGACATAGAAACCAATTTAGCCGTAAATAAGGATTTGGGCTTCAGTAATGTGAAAAAAAAAAAAAATGTCAAACTTCCTTTTGAAAGTGGGAACATTTTGTGTTTTGACTTATAATGTCAGGCTTAAGAGGTGTATGGTTCAGCAGTTTAGGGATCTGTGTCCTCATCCGGAAGAATCTGGGTTGAAATCCTGTGGCTGGCACGGTATCCGTGTCATCGCTGGGCACCTGACACCCAGGGAGGCTGGCTGGCCATGTTTGCAGATCTGCATTCATACACGGCTTTGGGCAAAATCGCCTGCCAAACGAACGCAATGAAAATGCTTTTTGGGTGATCTTTACGCTGCTCACAACTGCAGTAACCATTCCCTTTTGCCACTTTTCAAGGATGGTACAGATAAATGGGTGGGTAATGGAGCTCGCTGTTCCATAGATGACGGAAGAAAGCAGTTTGCATGTAGGGTGACTGAGCTTGGCTGCACAAATGCACCAGGTATCTGGTTGCTGCCGTCTCGCATTCCTAGCCCAGTGGGCTTCTGAATGGGTTTGGGCACGTGCTACAGTAACAGTGAGGGGTAATAATAGCCGTTATGTGGCCTATGCCCGATTTCTCTGCGGCAGTCCCTGGTGGAGATCCCACAGTGATATATTGGAAGGTAAAATAAAGGCTGTGTTCTTGGAGAAACATCTGAACACTCCTTTAGAAGAGAAAGAGATCGACAGGTGCTCTGCCAGAGCCTGATATCACACCCTTTGTGGAATGTGTTTATGAAGCGACAGGCCAGAGCTGTGCAGAGCCGCCGGCCACTCCAGCTGAAGATTTTATGCATGGTCTAATTAATCAAAATTATTTATTGGTGCCAAAAAATGTGATGAGGAAATAATTGATGAGGTCTTGATTTTTTTAATTTATTTATTTTTTCCATGATTAAAGAGAAATTTCTACATCTTCCATTCTCACAAACAGCCTTTCTCTTTCAGCAACTGCGTGTCTATCTATCGCTGGGGTTTGGTCAGTGATCCTGAACTCTGAAAGATCCTGCCTAGTCCTGGCATTGCTGAAGCAGAAGATGTTCTTGCTCAATTTTTTTTAAGAAAGATCAATGGTGTGATGGCAGATTGCTCTGGCAGCATAAGAGAATAGAGTCTATGCTGTCATCTACTTAGCATGTAAAGGAGCTCAATAAGGTGAAGCAGGCAGCTTGGAATCATCGGTACATAAAACTGGCTCCTGCTGGTTCCCTGTGACTCTCTGTGATGAGACTAGTCTCTTCCTTCCATCTGGTCCCCATGCTGGAGATGCAGTGGCAGGGAGGTAGAGAAGAGGCAATAAAGGACAGAGATGCAGATGGGACTGGTGATGACTGGAGGGAGCCAAAGGTCGCGAGAGAGACACATGGCAGATAGAGGGCCTTTGTAACATTGCATGCTGTGGTTTTGTTTACATTTCCGAAGAGAAGCTGTGTGGGGAAGCCAGTGTAACAGTCAAAGGAGCTAAATATAGCAGCAGTGAGTGCTGTGTTAGCGCAGTAGGACAACAGAAAACTGCAGCAGAATTCTTCCACCACAGCCCCCACTTCCCAGTGCGGATACTGGAATAATTTTCAACGGCAACTATACACAATGCGTCACCGACACCCATCGGTTCGATACGTGTACTGTGTATTCAGCAACTCGGCGGTTACATACACAACCTGCCTTGAATTCTATAATGACAGAAACAAAGACAAAAAAAAATTGTTGGCGGAAAATGGAGGAAGCCGCCTGAACAGGGAAGCAGGCAGTCGCCCACTGAGAGGCCGCCCCGTGCACGTCAAGCCCTGGACACAGAATCTGCTTGGGAAGGCGAGCCCCCTCACCGAGACGCGGATGCAGAGATAAGTTTACATCTGTCCTTGAGTTAAACAAAATGGCTTTTCCTTCAGCGGCAGTTCGAACCACTCGCAATGAGCCGCTCAGCTCTGCAGGTAGGCGCAGGTGCTGGTGCAGAGATGATGATGACTACACGCTCTCTGTACTTCTTCAGTAATTGTGCTGCCTCCAACCACCGCCGCTTTTGTAAAATTCATCCCAGCTCCAAGTGCTGGATCAACCAGCAGGAGAACTGAATAATAAAAGCCATCAATCAGTAGGCATGCTTAGAAGAGCCAAATTACCAGTCCGTCAGATCGTGCCTGGGGGCCTCACGTGGCTCTCTCCGCTTATGCTCCCATAAATATATTGAAGTACAATGATACTTGGACATTTTCTCCTGCCTGCAACCAGAATCTGCCTGATATCCTGGCCATGGGGGGGAGGGGGTTGCCATGAAGCACCAGCACCCTTTTAATCACCTGCAATATCTCGTCCCCTCACTTTGTTTTTCGAGTTCAAGAAGAGCAACCCCACCGGGTGGCGTTATAGCAGATGATGAGAAGGAGGGATCCAGCTGTGCCTAGGAAGGAGGGTGTCACGGTGAAAAGCAGACCTGAGCAAAGAAAGAGGCTCATCGGTTACCTGGACACAGTCTCGGCCTGTGTTGCTGAGGCAACCATGTCTGTGGCATCCTAACCCAGCAAGACTGGAGTGACAGGTGTTCCTCAAATGCCACATCAAGGAAACTCACTCGGTGCTCTTTGTTATGGTGTCAGAGGTCCGTCTCTTATGTGGTGGAAATAAACCACATGAACTCTACTAAGGTGGGGCAATGGGGTGGTCTGTGGTGAGGTGGGTTACTCCACTGTGGCAACAGGAAGTCCCTGCTGTCTGCAGCCCTCTAACCCTTTCCTGAAATGCTCCAGGAATGCCACATTAATGTCCTGACCCTGCTCTCAGACGCCAAGCTTTGTTCTCAACTGTGTGCGTATATATTCATATATACAATTTGAGCGTGTGTATGTGTGTATATACACTCACCTAAAGGATTATAAGGAACATCATACTAATACGGTGCTTGACCCCCTTTTGCCTTCAGAACTGCCTTAATTCTACATGGCATTGATTCAACAAGGTGCTGAAAGCATTCTTTAG
>JABFDZ020000044.1:32934596-32961633 GCA_019775955.2 Pollimyrus isidori | reverse complement strand
GCCACGCTCAAAATTGCTTAAATCACCTTTCTTTCCCATTCTGACATTCAGTTTGGAGTTCAGGAGATTGTCTTGACTAGGACTACACCCCTAAATTCATTGAAGCAATTGCCATGTGATTGGTTGATCAGATAATTGCATCAATGAGAAATTGAACCAGTGTTCCTAATAATCCTTTAGGTGAGTTTATGTATACATACACGCACACATTGTGTATGTATGAATTATATATAATGTTGTATTTTTCTCCTCATAGAGAACAAGCTGGCATATGTAAAAATAAGCATTCCAATGTACATCGACGCATATTTCTGCAAATGGCGAATTAAGCATCATTTCATTAAGTCAGTGTTTCAGAGTCCGATCCTCGGGGACTCATAGCCAGTCCAGGTTTTCGGTCCCTCCGAGCTCCTTGCCAGACAGCCCACATTTTTAAAAAACGTGGACTGTCTGCGGGTTCCCCACTGCATTAAGTTAACTATCTCTTTCCATTCCTTCTTTATACCATCTCTCAGTTTTTGAGCCTCACCCTTCCCATATGTCCCCTTTCTCCAATTTTAAGCCACAGCAGAGCAGCCAAACGATGCCATGTGGTGTGACAGTAGCTTCTTAGGACACCCCCGCCGATGTGCCGTGTCTCCACGGGAGGCACATTCATCTCCCCCCATCTCCCCTCCACCTACTCCATGCCCTCACACTGCCTCAGTCCAATTATTCACTACTCCCTCATCTCGTCTCTTTCTGTCTGGCTCAGTGCAGCTCAAGGTTAAGATTTAACAGTGGATTTATAATTGATCTCCCATTAGCCGCTGCCTTTTGTAGGATTTCAGGCAGAGTGATGAAATGCTAGGCGGACTGAAGGGGAGTAACGTTTAAGCCAACATCTGACATATAGAGCTCATTATTATAATATAATAACGGCAGGAGTAGCAGTGCAGTCTGAATGGCAGGGAATCGGATACGGTCCGTTTGCACAGCTGAGGGACAAGCCGTGCCTGGCGAAATCCTCCAGAGCTGCTGACACCACAACAGGGGCAGTGGCACACATTGCTCGTACCACAGGCCAGGAAAGAAAGCTGACCGGATCGGAGCCGTGAGTCTATTCCCCGGCCTCGGCTTGTGTGGCAGCACTGGCAGTTAAGCCTCACGTGTGCTGAAAGTTACACTCCGTGACAAAAACAGTGGGAGTGACAGAAGCAGACGTGGAAGGAGAGAGAGAATACCGTTTGTCAGCTATTCTTAGATGCTTTTTTCCATTCATTAATGATTTTTCATTTATTAGTGTATTTTGCAGGCATCGTGGTAATATACTGTAGCAGTTTTTGAATACGAGTTTCAGAATCTGGTCATGTTTGAATGGGGACTATGTTGGGGGGCTGCCTGCCTGACAGGAGAATGATTTAGAAGAAGGCCTCCATGCGGTCGGGCTGAGAGCAGAGGACAGGCGTCACAGGTCCCCTTCATCAGCCCTTCTCATTCTTTTTTTCCCCAAGCGAAATGCCTTGAGGCACCGACATCGTGCACATGCTTAAAATTAACCCCCCCGTTTGTTTGCACGAGCTTCTCCTTTTAGCGCTTCAGTGGACACGACACCTCCTCTGCAGAATAATGCAACCTCAGCCCCCCGGGGGGCCAAACGAGCCACAATGAAAAGGCCTGGCTCCTCCCCTCCCCATTCCCTCGCTCCTTCTCCTCATCTTTCTCTCTCTCTCTCATCAGGGGCGGCTGTAAATATTTAATGAATTGGCTGCCTCGGTCTTCAATGCACTTCAAGAGGATTTTCCCTGCTGCAAGGGCGCGCAAGGTCGCTGAAGCGCTGCGAGACGCTTTACATCACTTCCTCCAGCCGAAGCAGGTGTCTGGTTTCACGGTGTTGGTGCAGCCAAACCAAACACATCGGTGGCCGTACGCAGAGAGCGTACCACCGTGCAGCCTGAACGCCATCACTGCCGATGTAGGGAACCGTTAAAATAACTTTACTCCAGTCCATTTCATAATTTTAATGATGGAAAGCCAGCATATGGCTTGTGTCTCTCAGCCCAGCACCAGAGCAGCAAACACTGGGCTACTCGCTTGCCTTTCTCAGAATCAGAATGGTTTCATTCACTATGTACAAAAGTGTGAGTGACCTTACAGGATGGCATCCATGGAGATATTAGACTAAGCTAGTCATGGTGGAATCAACTGCTAAATTGACTTGATGATCTGCATCTAGCTTGCCTTCCAATGCACTGGTCTTCTGTTCCCCTAACAGATTCTTAGTTGGATTGAGTGAGTTTTGCTTCCCAAGACTGTAACATATGATGCAGAATCCTGAGATTGGTGCTCTCATCTCAAAAATGAGAAATGGGCTGTGTTTCGAAAATTTGGTCTTCAATTATTCCTCTGTTAGATGTTTGGTGAGTTCAGCTGGAGCCGGTTAAGATTTCCATGTTTCATTTCACTGAGACTTCCTGTAGATGAAAGCACGTGTTTGTTGCAGTCACGCTGCTCTGAACCCAGTGTCAGTATTGCCTGGTTTTTGAAAGAGAAAACACTACATCATTGACGCCTTCACCAGAAGAAGCTGTTGCAGCATAATAGCTTCCAGTGACTTGGTATGGCTGAGGAGCTGGTCTCTCGCTCCATTGGCCTTTGATCAGCACAACTGGGTCATCTGTTTCTCTGTAAACCCCATTTATAGTACTGAAGCCCTCCAATGACATAATGAGCTTAATCTTTAATTGACTTTTTTAAGTGACCAATAGGATCATTTTGAATGGGCTGAAACCACAAATCCGCACAGACTGGCTCAGTAGGTAACAAGAAAATTGATCATTTAGCTTGTGGATAATTTTAGCCTTTGGATAAAAGCCCTGGTTAATCTCTAAACCCGTTTAAGAATCAGGATTGGGCAGGACTAGGGTTAAATAGGCCAGGATTTGGCAAGGGGACAAGATACTGTGGTGATAGAGCAGGTCACCAAGGGAACCAGGAACGTACAACCACAACTGGAAAATTTTAAGGTGCTGCCTCTGGAAGATCGTTGTATCTGTCACGCTGTCAGCTGCCAGGCGGTTTGGCATGTAGGGTGCACAAGAAGTTAATGAGCCTGCCAACGTATGACGCATGGGAGCAACAAGAAAGCACAACGACATGAACCAGCTGACCTAGCAACCACCTCCTGGTGTCTTCCTGACAGACAGGTGGACATCATTGGTTCCTTGGATTCACAGTGCTGTCTTTACTGCAGAGCCAAACTCCTTGCCTAACTGTGACTGCTCATTAACAGAAAGATGCAATTAAAGTGCACACTTCAGTGACATTTCTTGATGCGATCACATCCATTGAGTTCCCATGGTTACATAAACACCTGCAGATATGGTTTCATTACTTTATCGTACCGCATCTCTTTTTCAGTAAAACTGGGCCAGGGGTAGAAACGTGTGTCGAGTCTCAAACTTCAGTCACCAGCTTCAAATTGCATGTCTGAAGCAGTATCTACTGCCCTCTTGTGGTGGGAACTACAGGTCCCACACCTCACAGCAGATAAGGTCAGACTCTTGCAGTCCCAGTCCTGGTGCTTCATCAATGAATGTTTTTTGCTGAAGAAAAAATTTTAATTAGTACAAGCCCTTAACTAGGTGGTTAGAAATTACTGGTCTAAAATGGGATAATGTACCAGAACAATCATGGGTGCATAAGGAGTAGTAAAACAAGGCTTCTGCCAGAATCTGAACATACACCCTTAAATCTGTTTTCTTCATTTTGTTCATATATAGTCCTCGGAGTAAAGTACAGCATAAGCTTTAATGTCACTTAATTTTCTTTAACCACTCGCCTAATTCTGGGTAGTAGTGAATCTATTCCAGGAAGCACAGGGCAGAGTTACACCCTAGATAGGATTCTTGGGCACAAACACAATATTTAGCAACACCAGACCATATAAACCACATGTCTTTGGGCTGTGGATAGAACCCACAAGCAAGTTGTGCATGGAAGAAGGGGCACGTGCAAACTCCCCCCCCACCCCGCCACGTCAAGACAGGAATTAAAACTGCAATCTTTTGGGACACGAGACCCCGGTGCTGCCTGCTTGGCCACTTAACTTATGTGCATTTATGTTTTATGAGCAATATAACATATTTTAAGACAACATACATCTATCATCCATATTCTTTCCCTGGTCAGTGTTCTGGGGCAGGGGCACCCTGGAGAGAGTGTTAAGGAAATCATTATTTTAATACATTGAGATACATTCTACGGACATTTTCATTTTAGTTGGCCTTTTGTTTCTCTGGCTAGTATTTACACAGCAGAGACCTTCTCCAAGGTCACATAGGCGCAAATTCATGCCTATGGCTGTTTCAGTAACTGAGTAATATGGAAATAGCCACGTTCCTTTACATTACTGTGTGAATCTTGTACATTGATTGTGACTTGGCTGTGACATGTTTTTTTGGTTCTCTTATCTGTACACTGTTCTCTTGTTTTATGTCACTGCAAGCGCAACATTGAGACAGATTCCTTGTAAGTCTGAACCTACACGGCCAATAGATCTCATTCTGATGCTGATGTCCACATACAAACTACTTTAATTCCTCTGTAGGCACAAAGGCAGATGGCGCAGAGACCTACGGACCCCCTCCCCTGAGCGCCTGGAGGACAGTCCGTTGGAACAGCAAGGTGGCAACCGTCAAAGCATTAATACCTGCTTAGGTTTGGAATGTACTTTGCCCCTGGCCATTCATTTCAGCATGTCTTGGGAATACTTATTAATTACTGAAAATATATGTTTTTTTAATTTAAAAACTAAGCCAAAGATTTATTTTTTGTTTAATTTTAACAGACTTTTGTATGTTCTGTGTAGCAGGTTATACCTGCCCATTTAAAATGGACACAGTGTATAATTCAGTACCTTAATCACTGACATAACTACAGTACAACAACACGGCTGGTGTTCATCTTCCTTAACATAGTATTTTGCTGTTCTGATATGCAACTGCTGTTGTACATACATCACCATTTAGAGGGTTATGGTGACTTCTCAAAAGACGAGTATTTAGCCTGCAAAGGAAAATGGGGATTCAGCAGAGGTGAGAAATGCTGGCCGTTTGGGTAAACACAGAAACATCCAATCTGCAGCAGTTTTGTTGTCAAAAACCCCTTTTGTAATGACAGTGGTCAAAGGGGAAAGTCCAGACTGATTAATATAAACAGGAAGGCAACAATAACTCTGTACAACAGTGGTGTGCAGGACGGCTTCCCTGCTGGAAAAAAATTAACAGTTTATGCTGGTAGCTGGTTTTAGTTGGTCTAAGATGGTGTTAATATGGTCTAAGATGGTGTTAAACTCTATATCTATGTTGGCTATAATGACCATCATTAGCTGGTATAAACCATCATGCGAAACCATACTTTAAGCTGGCCATAAGATGTTTTTTCTACAGGGTTCTTTGAATGCACAAGTCATTTGGTTCCTGATATAAAAGAGGGCCAACTCTGCACCAGATGTACCTGTGAAAGTGTGGATTTCTTGGACTGGGTATTTTTCAGTAGTTTTATTGCCATCTAGTGATCAACATTAAGAATCACAATGCTTATGTGCAAAACACTAGCAGGTCATCGTCACACTCAAAAAAATTTTTTTATCAAAAATTAAATGAGCCCCCATGCTGACCATAGAATTTGATGCTTCCAAAGACTCATTTTATACCATTTTTCTGATGAGACACAAGTCATGCTCCCATGTGGTCATTTAGAATAATATATAGGGTGTGCAACCTCCCCCCCCCCCCTCCCGGGGCCTGGTTACATGCGATGATACAGTGTGGAAGGGAGCCTCTCCTGTGGCAAGTCGGCCCACAGCTGCTGTAACTGGCCTTCCAGATCCTGCAGACTGGCACTGGTTCGAGATGATCCCGCACATGTTCAAATGGGGAAAAATCAGGGGACCTGGCTGGCAACAGGAGGACCTCAACATGACACAGGCAGTCCGTAGACACATGTGCCGTGTGTGGATGATCGTTGTCTTGTTGAAAGACTGTACCAGGGTGCTGTCTCAGGAGGGGTAAGTCATACGGATGCAGGAAGGCATCAACACCTGTGTCTGGATGGCAGGCGAAGATGTCATGGGGTTCTGTAATGCTTGGCGCACAATACAGTAATCCTCCTTTGGTGTGGTCTGTCTTGGATGACTGGAACCTTCACAACGTGTGTGGGTGCTCTCACAGGCCCTTTGGTTTCAGCATTGGGCAAATGTAACATCTGCATGCCCCACATGCCAGGCAATTGCACGATACGACCACCCAGCCTCATGCAAACCCACAATGTGATTCCTATTCAATTCTGTCAAGTGCTGGTAATGCTGTCTAATGCGTCTACAAGGCATCCTTTGTGTCTGGCAACTAGACATGCCAGCTCCTTGCAAATCAAATCATTTACATACCCATTTCTGGTTTGCGTGTTTACCAAATTACGTCCAGATGGGACCATTACTTCTTTTGTCACTGAGTGTGTGTAGGCCTACATGTATTTCTGTGTATGTATCAAAGTTAAGTTTTCTACCTCTAGGTAAGATAAAAGCACGGTACAGCATAATTTAACCAAAATCAGAAAAAGTCATACAATTGGTCTCAGGGCAAAGAAGAGCTCCCCAAACACATCTCCCACAATTTATACAGTTGGCCTTACAATTCAGAGTTTAACCTAGCAACAAGTATAACTCAAAATGTGCAACTTCACGCTTGAACAGACCTTGCCAGTGAGACGGAACCATTTAACAGCAGCTATACACGCAACAGAAACTTAATAGGCAAAGCAGACCAGGAGGACCTTGAAGTTATAAATAATGTCAAGAGTAATTCTTATATAAACTTAGCCTTAAAAGTAGCAAATAGCTGTGACAATCTTTTTAAAAACGGAATTGTCTCGCCTTTAACTGCTTAAAGAGGTTTATGAATTAATCATCCTCATTACTACAGAGTTCATTCTTCTATTAAAATCTCTAATGGTACCATTTATCTTTCTGTGATGTATTTTAATAATAAGAGTAACATGACAGCTATTCTGTTCATGTAATTTCAACTTACTTCAAATTTCGAACTAAGATGTCCATAGTGTCATGTTTCAACCTGGTCTGGATGCTGTGAGGTGGGAATCACGTCACACAACAAGAAATCTTCTGTCTATGCACTTCACTGAAATTTGTCAGGTCAGTAGAGAACATACAGCTATTTAACTCTCTTAAGGCAATTATGCAGGGTTGCCAACTCTGGCATAGGTGCAGAAGAGTTTGCACTGCCCATGCATTGCGTTGTGCCTCATGAGTACTGTTGTCCCACCTCAATTAACTCTGTCAGTATCTTACTATACCCCTCATGTCTGATTGTGTCACATTCCTGAACATGCTTCATTCAGAACAAGCAACACATTTAGAAAGAATAAATTTGTCCATTGTCAGTTAGCTTAACCCTAACCCCTCCTCCAGGAGTACTGAGCCCCTTCAGTACAGGTGACTCATTCAACATGTCTAAGAACTAAATTATCACTGTCAGTTTACAGTCTGGGCAAACTCAAAACATGTATAGCTATGTGGTAACAGAACATCCCCTTTCTTCCTTCTTGTAATTACTCTACAGTATAAAGTTCAAATGTTTTAACGCAACACCTTAATCAATTAACAAGAAACAATCAAGGGACCCTTCCAAGGTGCCTGAAGCTTCTGGCTTAATCCTATCCTTCTTGATGCCTCCTTGACATGCATCAAATTTCCAACATAGTAAGAAGAACGTTCATGTGCACGTAGAGATGTTCTCTTGTTCTCTTTTGTGCCTCCTCCCGTACTTTCTTCAGGTTGCAAAGGAAATCTGCTACCCCCATTCATTCAGACTGGATTTCTGCAACCCCAGGCTGGATATGCTGTCGTTGGTGAACTTCTCAGCCAAGCATGAGTCCATTAGGTTTGAACTCTGTGACTATATTCTGGGAACTGTGGTAGGCTGAAGTGAGTAGGGGCAAGTGCTCATCCCAGGTCTTGGTCCACGTAGCACTGGATCACCTTAAGTAAGGTTCTATTGAACTGTTCTACCTGATCATTAGTGGCAGTGTATAAGGGGTGGTCATTATGTTTGTGATTTGCAGAAGCTTGGTCAGTGTGCAAATTGAGTGGGGGCCCAAATAAAATCATACTTGAGTTTCCGGGCTGTTCTGCCTTTAGTCAGGAACAGGAAAGGCTTCAACTCAATAGGTAAACTGGTCAATTATGACAAGAATGTACTTATTCTTGGAGCTGGACACTAGGAATGACCAGTGCCATATAAAGTGTTTATGAGTGGTTATTAACTAGGTTGTAACACTTTGTAAATTATTAATACACCATTTTAAACAAGTAATAACACTGTTTTCGTTTTATTAATGCATTACTACAAGTGGCAAAGGGGAGCCTTGTTGTAAAGTGGTACAGAAAGACCTGAGGATGTCTAAATGGAGATGTCCAGAGGTGCTCCAGCTTGGTAAATTTGCAGTTTGGCTTGTTTCATTGGTCCTGTTGGGATCTCCTCACAATCAGACAGACCTTCTCACCCATCCCAAACCAATAGTAGTCTGGCACAGGCACTCAAGGGTTTTTGCTTCCCCAAGATGACCAGAGTGTGGAGAATTGTTGCAAGTCTGCAGGACCTCTTGCTGCATGTGAGCTGGAACTGGTAACAGCAAGGGTGGGCACTGGACCCCTGCTCTCTCCCAGGAATAGTAAAGAATTTCTCACCACAGCGAGACCTTGGTCAGACAGAGTGAGAACTTGCTCTCAAGCATCACCTGATCTTTAGTAGGAAGTGTTCCTGATTCTTTCCACTTGTGAAGGGTAAAGGGGACAGGATTGGCTTTCTGATATTTGGCACCTCTTCAGAGCAAACTCACTGAAACCAGTTAACTACTGGATTCCCCGGCATGGGTGCATGTGGCTGACCTGTTTCCAGCCCTATTGCTGAAATGAATGCACCTCACTGCCGGTGGCACAACATCGACAACGTTATCTTCAGACCATTGCTCATGAAGTCTTGGCAGTACTTGCATCTTTGACATGGCAGGTTGGATATTTTTTTTCCTCTTGCCTTTTAACGGTCACAGTTCCCTGCAGGTTCTTTATTTTGCCTTGTCGTGGCATCAGCCTTGGAATGTTTACGGCCTGTTCGTTGCTCAATGTAAAAGTGATGGTGGCTCAGCTCTTCCAGCCAGCAAGCCAGTCCACCTTCAGAATATCTATACTGGAAAAAACAGGTGACACTGCTATGATCTGTCCAAGTAGGAATTTTCTGCCCAGTAGGTAGTGGCGGAATTGGCAGGTGTAGCGGATGACAGGAAGTAACTCAAATCTGGTGATGCAATACAGTACGTCTGCTGAGCGGGTGTAAGATGGCTGCTGCTGTTGTATGATGGCTGATTAGAATTCATTCTTCCCCCCCACTTGTGACAGAATGGTTCCAATACTGCGGCTCGATACATCAGTGTCATGAATGTACTTGTCTGATGGGGTTGAGGTCAGGGCTTGCGGTCAGGGCTAGTCAAAGTCATCCATACCAAACTCAGCCGACCATGTCTTTATAGACTTCGCTTTATGCATAAAAAGGTATTTTGGACAATTCTATGCTTCAAACTTTGTGAGAACAGATTAGGGAAGGTATTTATCTGTTCCAGCATGACTGTATCCCAATGCTCAACCCCATCATACACCTTTTGGATTAACTAGAATGGAGATTGTGAGCCAGGCTTTCACTTCCAGCACTAGTGCCTGACCTCACAACAGCTCTTCTTGATGAATCAGCATCAATTCCAGCAGTCAAACTTCAAAATCTTGTGGAAAGCCTTCATAGAAGAGTGGCAGCTGTTATAGCTGCAAAGGAGAAACCAACTTCATAATACTGCCTATTAGGATGGGATGTTCCTGTGGGCATAATGGCCAGATGTCTTAATACTTTTGTCTATATAGTGCAGTTATCTTGTTTCTGAATTAATGAAATAACAGTCTACCTGTTGTTGTTGAAGTTGAGATGTGACATGTATTTTTTCTACATGTTAAAACATGTTTTGTAGTCAGTTAAACACTTCCACATTAGGTGACAAAAGTCTGTAATTATTTTTACCTATAAAATAAGTTTTTACTATTACAATGTTTCCTCTGTGCTTTCCTGACAAAAAAAGATTGTCATTGATCAGGTTCATAAATTCCAACAGATTATGTATACCAGAAAATACACAACGGTATAGAAAATATGCAAAAAAAGATTAACTTTTAGAACTGGTCTCGCCATTCAGGATCACTTTAAACATAATTTAAAAAGTAGATAGCCAATAGAGCCCACCGTTCATTCTGGGCCCCTAGACTGCAGTCTAGGCAAGCATATTCATTAGTCCACCCTGGCCCCATTGCAGTGCTTTGGTTAAAAAATACACCTTTAACAGAAGTAAAATTTCCCTGTTAGAAAAAGTGAAACTCCTCCCCTTTACGTTTTTTCTTTTAGGTGCACTATGAGAACACATACATTTCCCCAAGGTCAATTTTGCCCCAGCAGTTACAGTCTAATTTAGAAGAGCAGTCGTCAAGGGTATATTCTGCGATTCAACTACGATAGCCTTTTTGTTCTATTTTGTTGTTTGGTGTACACTGAATAAATAGATTGAAAAGTCTATTCCCTAAGATATTGATGAATGACGACTGATTTTATGCAAAAAAAATTGGGAGGGCAGAATTATAAAAAGAGGATGTTTTAGAGGGAGAATGGCAGGAATGGGTTATTTTTTAACTGGAGGACAAGGGGAAGGTGCAGAACATAGAGACATTAGCTGGGTTTGGTCAAGCTGGGCACATCTATCTCAGTAATGAGTTGCTAAATTTTCTGCTGTGAAACATGTGTCACATTTCCTCCCTGCTAGTAATAAGGGAAGCTGCGCATTGCCTCAGTCATTATACTCCTCTGGACTCCTCAAATGAACGCGGACTTCAGTCTACAACCCAGGAACACGGGATAATTAAACATCCACCAAGGCCGTGGCACCATGAGCAAACGCAAACTGAGTAAGTGTTTGTGCTGACAGGCAATGACTTGCTGGTAAGCAATACTTATTTATGGAGGGTGACTGAAAAAGGCGGCTATTGTTGCTCTTGTGTCCATTGGTAGTACTCAGTCTCAATGCGTGCCAGATACAATAGGAATAACTTACCCAAGAGCAGTTATTTAAGCACGATATGTATAGATACATCCAAAGGGAACAAGGAAACAGGCTGGGCAATGTACCGTGAAGTTCATGGAGTGACATTTCTGTTCCCTGTACGAAAGAACAAGGTCCACCTCGAATGGGAACAGGGTGTTTAACAGGCTGTCATGCATCACACGCCTTTCTAATAGAGGGGAACTGTACTGTGACTCTTGGGCTACATGGCACTTTTAAGTGACATAAACAAGAATTTAGATTATAACTATATAAAAAGCATAAAATAATTTCAACATGGGAAGCATTATCCAATATGGACAACTTTACACTCAACTTACTTGAACATATTTTGTCATCAGTGCTATTTTTAGACTTAAACAACGGAAAGTACATTTTCTCCCATCTTTGGCCTAAAATAATTTTTGTTTACTGTCTTGGATTTCCTAAAATATTGCCTCCATCATAGCAAAATTAATAGCTGTTTGATTAAAATGACACTCTTTAATAGTTAAATAAAACTATGTGCCTATTAAGTTTGGTATGTTTTTAGGTAGCACTTTTCTCAGTAAGGGTGGTCAAATGCACTTTGACCAGAGTCAAACAACAGTGGCACTGTGTCACTATAGTTCAGGGTAACACTTAACGGTTAAGAGGGAAAAACCTCTGGATACCCAAAGTCAGCTGGCTGCCCAACCATCCCAGGCAGGCTGGCAATAAACAGGCCAGAACGTAGGCTGTGGCTTTATGTAGCCCGGTCTTCTCTCAAGCTGTCTATCCTTCTGCACTCCAGTCCACTACTGACCAGTAGCGACACCAGCAGCTTTATGTATGGTAGGATAGCAAGACATACAGACTTAAATAATGAGTCCAAGGGGAAATCCCTCACATACTGTAAGCTGACAGATTGTTTCATAGATTAGGACAGAGGACCTTCCTGCCAATGTGAGAATTACAAGAAGGTCTCAATTCCATAACCTCAGTGCAGATTCTCGACTGCACAGTTTTTTTGACTAGCTCGATTAGGCAAATTGGGATCTGAGTGTCCTATTAGTAAGCAGAAAAAACTAAGTCTATGCTCTACATAACCAGAAACTGAAGTAGAGCTATTAGAATGACTCTGGTGTGGTGGTGTCTACTCCTTCTTGTAAAACTTCTTGCTTCTGCATTTTGAATCTGCAGTAAGTCTATGCTTGCTGAGAGCAGAGTGTTGCAGTAGGGTCATTGGCTACCATAGTTCCCCTTCCCCCTGGAACCCCTGACCGACACAATATTTTTAATATCTGAGCTTTTGACCTCGGTCTTCTGGTTCTTGATTCTAGATTCTAGATTCTAAATCTGACTGTTGCTTGCACCTTACCAGACCAACATCTGTTTCGCGGGTCACCTTTTTGTTTTAGGATTTGAATTTGGTCTGCCCGTGCGGGTTTTGGTCTTCCCGTGCTGTATGACTCTGATTTTTGCCCGCTCCAGTTAATATTTCCCACATCTGAGTCCCCATTTCCCAGGCTCTCCGTCACAATCAGCTATATGTATGAGAATTAATCCACAGGTCGTCATTAGAAATGGCATCAAAATTATAGGTGATTCAGCAAAAGTGAATCGTAGCCCTCAGTAATAAATATGCATGCATTGTGAAGGGTATTGCCAGTGTGTAGATGGAGACCTTCTGTTTCACTGTGACTTGTCCATTGCTTTACTTCCTTAAAACACCTTCCTGAAATGATGATGGTGGTGATTTGGTTGTATCAAGAGATGGTTTTGTATGTTGTTAGCAGAGGCGAATGTTATGTTTTTTCGTATAATCCTCCCTTTTGGGAATATGTAAAGAGCAAATAATTCAAGTTACAACACTTATACATATTTCACTGGTAATATAGAGCAGTGGTTCCCAACCTTTTTTTGCCTGAGACCCCCTTTTCCCCCAGAAAATATCGTAAGGCCCCCCTCTACATTTAATGATATTATCGCTCATATAGGTTTGCAGTAAAGATGACAAAAAATTTTGTTTTCAAACAAACGGTGTGTTCATTACTATATCTAGTAATAAATTTGTCCATTTTTTGGTCAGTCAGGGGATAAAATTAACTAAGGCAACATGATCGTTCTCCTGATTGCCCACTGTTAAAAACAATTTAAAATATGACGCAGAGCTCGCTGAGGCCCCCTTGTGGGCCGGGACCCCCCTGTTGGGAACTGCTGATAGAGGATGCAGTTTTGTTGTCATAAATTTTATTTGGCATTTATATATTTAGTAGGTGCCCAAATCAGCATACAAGTAACACTTACAAGGATGTTTGATATCTGTTGATTTTCCAGTGCTGCTTAAGGGCCAGCTTGTTCAATAGAACTGAAGGGTTGATGATGTCAAAGGCAGGACTAGAATCTAGAAGCACAAGCTGACAACATTGGTGAAGTTGTTTCAGTGCTGTGGTTTTGGTGGAACTCCTAAGAACATTAGTTCTAATTTTTAAGTTTTTTAAGCAGTGGTCTATTTACAGCTCATTTAAACTGATCATTGAGATCACCAGAAGTTAAGCCACTTCATATTTTAATTTTTTTTTCAAGCGCTTTTGGTTCTGTGCAAGGATGTCACTTACATTTCATCATCAGCGGTTTGTGCCGGATGTTGTGCGTGTAGCTGGTGGAAATCATGTGGATCCGTGCATGTCAACTGCACATATGCAAAGAAATTGAGTAGGTGTTTCCAGTAGGTGGCAGCACTTGCTTTAACAGATGAGCGGTCAACCAGGAAAGAGTAGAGGAAGAATAGCTGCTGCAGCGTGGTGTTGTGATAGTTATGGTGAACAGCTGTATGATGAGGTGCGGAGGTACCCACATGTCTAATTTTTTATATTGTTCAATATACAATATGCAGTGTTTTCAAAAGTAGCACTATCCAAATCTTGACAAGTACTAATTTTGTTGTAAAGGTTTCATAATACTGTGGTAAGCCATATTACTATAGTACTGCCCAAGCCTAGTGATAACTTTAAAACTGTCCATAAAAAGTTTACACTTTTCACTACAGTGCTGGTATTTGTGTTTGTTGCAATACATCTTCCCTCTGCTGGTCTGGTGGAGTATCACTGCTGTATGCATGCACCGACTGTGACTTTCCGCCACAGCTTCTGCATGCATGAACATCTGTGGGCTGAAAGCGCACATGGAAAAGTAAAATATGAACAAAGCCTTAAGAAGATGTAATAATTAACTATGACATTTTGTATACATGTATGCACAAATCTCAGTTATATTACCCCTGTCTTTTATGCCATAGGGTTTCAATGGTTTGGAAGTCTATCGAACCTTGCACACAGTCTTTCATTACAAAATAGATCCTCCAAGACTGCTGCAAAACATGATGGGAGTCAGGGTCTGAACCTGTTAGCAAAGAGGTACAGCGATGACACAGAAGTATGTCCTCACAGTCCCAGCCACGTCCACTCCAGTGAAGCATGCTCACATTTGGCTACTATACCCCGTTCCTCCTGTAAAAAGAAGAAAAGCAAAAAATCCATGCAGTCTGCAAGTGGAGCTGTACTGGAGACACGGAAGGGCGACTATGTTGCTGACTCTCCCCTGCTGAGTGTGCTGTCTCTCCAGGGTGTGTCATCCGTAGATGAAGCCCCTGTCTTGGATACTGCCGTAAAACCACATCCTGTAGCTACCAGTGCTTTGCAGACTGAGATTAAGCAGAGCTCAGAGCTACCAGAAGATGAAACGGACAGCACGTCACAGCAGCGTCCTCTGTCCCCTGAGGCTCCCTTGGCAGAGAAGCTGGAGGACCACGCCCCCCCCAGTACAATGATGACCAGCTTACATGGGACCAGCAGCACTCTTCCAGAACAGTCTGAAAGTCAGCTGAGTGAGGCCCAGGAGTCAAAGCCTTTGACCAGGTAATATTCCTTATAATGATGATTCTTTATTGAAGGTGTCTCCTTACATGCGTTTCACACCCCAAATAAAAGCCAACAAGTAACTAGAGGAAGCTTCACTAACCAATCAGATGTCATGGTTCCGCCTCCTCCAGTAGTTTGGACCCACCACCACTACAATCTTATTGGTTATCACTCTGAACCAATCATTTTCTTTCTGCCATCAGAACCACTTTATGTAAGTAAAACTCCCTTGATCGAATAAGACAACAACATCTGACATGTGTTCTTTATGTATAAGCAGGAGTGTCACTAAGTTTTAAGGACAGGGGGGGCTTAACCCCCAAGAAATTAACACGATATGGACAAATGTAGCGCATGAACACAAAATTTCACAAACAGAAAATAAAGACTGAGAAACTGTTTTTCAACTTTTTTGGACAGATTAAACATCTTAGGCCACCAATATATTTGTTGTTTTATTTCAGTACAACAAGAAAACACAGGAAATGTGTTTGCTGCATTAACCATACTTAATAATAATAAGCTCAGCTCGAATTTTCATAGATAAAACAAGTGACAGAAATCAACATTATGCTAACAATTTAACTTAATGTGCTAGCCAAGTTTTTATTTAATATTCACCCACCCTAAAATAGGCCTAACTCCTCACTGTGTACAAGTATCAGCACATATTCAAATATACTATGAAAGTTTGGGTAGGTGATGAGTGTTAACTGCATTACCATGCTAGGCAGCTGTTTCCTGTCATTATTGCATATCAATTTCATGTCCCTCGGTTTCTTACTGGGCTGAATAAGACCACTCAGAATAAAATCAGGACTACCGTGCCATTTCTTACATTCCTCATTATCTTCTTTTTCCATGATATCTTGCACTAAAATGTCTATAATGTGCAGATAATACATGTTCATTTCACATGAAAAAGGTCTATCTGACAATTAAGTAAAGCTATTCCCCACATGGCAGACAGATTGTTGAATGACATTGACTCAGACTGGACAAGGATGCTTCACCAATGACCCTTAGACACACACACAGACACACACACTCGCACACGCACACAGACACACATACACATACACACACACACATACACATACATATACACACACTACATGGCACTGATTTTATTTGAAACCGTGGAGACACATACTTGTTAGGCAATGAAAGTAAAGTCACAGAGGGAGATAACTGGTCTCTTTAAATTTAGTCTGCATTTAGTTTAATAGCTGCTAGGTGTCTCTATTTCCTGAGTAATCACTGTATTTTACTGCATATTCTCCCAACTCTTGGGAGGTATGAAAATTGTGCGCCTCACCCAGATTTTCTACACAATACCCGTGGGCTGTTCATTTTGGTTGAGTTGAAATTGGAAGTTTTTGTGTACAACTCGAACTATGGCATCATTTACACAGTGATAACTGTTTTTAACGTTTTTTTTCCAAAACGAGTTTAACATTCCATTCGTGGCAATTGGTAATCGGCTAGAGGACGGATTTATAACATTTATTCATTTTACATCCATCCACCCATCCATCTTCCCACCGATTATCTCGGATCATCTTCTTCATTTTCTGTATGAAGGAATGAGCAGAAGATGTAGAATAACCGCGTATTTTAAAGGCTGTTTACAACCTTTCCACAGCATCGTAAATTATTCCCAAACAGACAATGTCAGAATCTTGTTATTTTTCAATAGAAATAAACTTAAGTATGCAACTGTTAAAGATAAACCATCAATGGAATGTTTATCGCGAATTCTTAACCAAATTAATAAATAAGAAATTCAAAAATCGAGCGTTTTGCCTGGAGCGCCCCAGTATACTGAATTAGAAAAGTAATTGACATTCCACATACTAAGCTTTCTTGAGAGTATACTTTAGACAGACGGCACTGTATTTGGTATTTCTCATGGGTACTGAACTTGTAGTGGCGGGCGTAAAAATCCCTCCCACAAAGGACTGCCTTCGCGCTGAAGGTTCGGGTGGGGACTGGGGCTGCGGTATCCCGGTGGACTGAAGCGCTCATCTTCTGTTGTCGAGCGAGCGCGACTGAACGCGAGCAACGCCTGTGGGTCGGGAAGGGAGGACACCCGTTACAGGATTCGGGAAAAAGCAGAAAGTCTGTTTGTCTGGACGATGGGTTTGAGGTAGGGATGTTTTACATAAGACGCAAATTTACTTCGAGAAGCGTGTATCGATTCAAAACGTTGATCACCTGTACCTGAAACCAACGGATCTTGTCCGGTAGATTTACGTTGCTTGTATGGGAAAGTTCTAATATGCTTCAGTTGTGTATAGTAGCAGCATGTAATCTGAGAGCAAACATATTTTGCACTTATAAAATAATACACTTTACGTAAAAGAAACATTCACCTTTTAGTGTGATAACCTAGCTAATTCACGATAATGAAAATAAGAAGTTAAAAAATTTAAAATTAAGGGTTATTTCCTCACAATAGCGGCACATAATGGATATATTAAAACGTGATGCTAGTGCTCTTCGCCAGTGATCTGGGGTGGGGTCAAGATGTTATGCAACGCATTTAACGTTTAGACCCGTGGAAGTTTTCCTTTCCAGGGAATGACGTCCTTACTCTATTGCCAAGTTAGGGTTGAAATCGTGCAGCTCTGGAAAAAAAAAAATCGTTTTCACTCATATTTTTTCTATACCAGGGATTAGGAGGACGCATATTTGTTTGTAAACCATAATCCGATGTTTTGTATTATAGAATGTTGTCTCTTACGATTATTTTTTGCTTTGACTGCTGGCGCACACAGTGGTACCTCACATATGAAAGAAGTAGCATTGTTGAAAATGATAGTACTTTGATGCTTTTTTGACGCATCCCCATGAAATCCCCATGGTGGATTTCGGTGTAAATCTTGGGACAATAAGACTGGTTGATTTATGTTGAAGCAGCGTGTAAACTCCACCCCCCAGAGAAGGATATGACCTGTGCCCTTCCAGAGGCAGCCTTCGGGTTTCAGTGAGAGGGACCCAAAGGACTCCTACAGCTGTAAGTCCTCAACAGGAATTCCTGCCCAGTGCAGAGGAATCCAGGCTGGAATGCACTGCAGATGAGTGGTGCTTGAGATTGTGTCAGCTCATGAGGGTCAAGTTCTCAATGACATTAGGGGTCTGTTCCAGTCTCACCTCCAAATTTAATAATTATACTAGTGCAATGAATCAGTATCTGTAATCTTCTGGATTAATGTGTTTTTTGTAGGTTAGGGGATGCTGTATCTGACTATTCTAATACAAATTAGAGTTTGCTATGCATTTTACTTTGTAGTATCTCTGATGGTGCCACTGTGTGAATCTTACTAGGAATGACACCAACCTGCATCACTAGGCATCCTGAAAATTACAGCAGTCCAGCTGGTAATCAAGGTGAATTTGTCTGCCCTGTTCATGTCACTTTCCCTTATTTCTGTTTAAATGTCCCCTATATATCTTGAGAAAGTTTGTGGTTTTAGGAATATGATTCCTAAAGAAGTGAATGTGTGTATGCAACATGCCTGTGACCCTGCGTGCGGTATCTATGGCAGTGTTTAGGAGGTGTGAGACAGCTGAACCTGAATGTTCTTCGCTCAACTGCCAGGCATTTCACAAGGCACCACAACCTACACAGTTGGTGTGTTATGACTGTCAACACCAGCAACGACAGACCACCCATGATTAGAAAGCAGGCCTCCAGCCTTGTAATTGAAATTCATATTTTATGTAAATACATTACCTGGTATGTTTTCCAGAATAAACTTAATTGTGTCACATTTAGCATCTTTGTTAATATGTTTTTTTTGTGCATTTTAAAGTGTAAATTTTAAAAGTAAAATTTAAAGTGCAATTATTAAAAAGATAAATACAGTGGTAACTCGGTTCTCGATCTTAGTCCGTTCCGGACTCCGGATCAAATCCTAAAAAGTTGGAGTTCTGATCAAATTTTTCCCATAAGAAATAATGTAAAACCAATTAATTGGTTCCCGGCCCCCCAAAATTACACCTAAATATGTTTTTTTATTCGTATTTAAACACAAAATGAACAGGATAAAACAAGAAGAGCATTTTTTCTTAATGGATTCTAAAGCAATAAAGATCTTACCCCAACATTACCCCTGTCCTGCCCCGATCGTCCGCTCCTTCCTGGTGCCACACCCCCCATTAACCTCGCGTGGGATTCCCATGTGATCAGCTGTTTCTGGTTCTTGGTATTAGTCCTCTGCATTAAGTCCGAAAGGCAGCAAATCAACAAACAGCTAGGAATATTCTAGAGAAATAGGAATGGACAGGATGCTGGGCACATGAGGATAGGATGTTAATGACAGACTTGGGAAACACTAGACTGGGAGGTACTTTAATACTAGACTTAACAAGCAAGACAACAGGAGGCAGATGGAAGTGAACAACACATATGGCAAGAATGAAAGGTAAGACTCAACAAACATCAGGTGTGATTCATTGGAGCCACACTATGGAGGAAACAGGAGGAGCAGAGAAGTGGAACATTACATCAAGCTTCTAAAGAGACATGGGATTTATAGTAGTATTAATGGGTGATTTGTGTGCAATATAGATATTATTATTTTCCACAAGTATTACTCAAAAGTTTTTGAATGGCCACAGGGGACAATTCTCCAAGTGACTGGCAAAACTTATTTTTCTATTTATTTTTTCGTATTTGTTCAAAAATGTGATTATCTGGCATTTTGTAAATGACTGCCATTTCATTTGATGAAACATTATTCAGTTCTTTTGGATTACATACATGTTCAATCGAGGGTTAGCAGATTGTTTTTCTCATTAACAAAGTGTCCCTTCGTCATGTACTTTGAAATCCATACACTGCATGCATGACTCGAGATGACCGATCTTAATGCAGAGTTAGAGTTGTGGATTCATAGAGAGTGTAGCCCTTGGCTATTGACATCTGTGATACATAGTTGCCGTGAGTTTGAGAACAAGACAGAGAAGAACAAGGTGTCTTTGTTTCCTGTGCCCTCCCTGGATCACTCAAGATTAGAAAGGCTGATGGAGGGCAAGATGTCATCAGAGGGAACGGAAACAGAAAAAAGGAGGAGACTATCCATTCGGTATATGCACGAATGTACAGGAATTGTTTTCACATAGAAAACAGCGAAGTAGCAGAAAGCAAGGATTATATTTCTGGGTAGCTCCATGTTCAGATGAATCATTTTCTTTGGAAGAATCTACTGAGGTCTGTATGCAGTACCCTGCAAAAGTCTCAGGCAGCCAAAGAACATGACATTTAAATGATCGTTATGTTGGTGTAAAACTATGCTATGTCAAAGTGTGTTAGCTTACCCATTTCAAAACCTCTGCTAAAATTACTCCAGTATTTCCAGCCACCGTACAACCGCACCCATGTAGTTTTAGACTTGACCATTGACACATCTCATATAGCTAATCAATATCACATTGACTTTTTTAACTAATTATGTTAATTAACTAAGGGAGCTGATGGTGAAATTTAATAAATACATGCAATGGCTGAGGTGCCCCTGAAGAGTGGTTTTTGAACTGAACTTCATCTAGCCATCCAACTAGATATCAATAACATTTTGGAGAACGGAAGAAATTTTTACTAGTTTTTACTGTATTACTCAAGCAAATGTACACTTCCTACCCACTTTCTGTTTTGTTTGACTGCCTAAGACCTTTGCACGGTACTGTATGTGCATGTCCCCTGATACATGAGAGCTGACAAGCAAAAAGGAAAAGCTTCTTGAATGTTTCGCTCTGAGTTGTTAATTTAATGCTTAGTGTTGCTTGGTGATGCAGATCTTTGAAGACAGGCACTATATGTAGCCGTTTGCTGTAAGTCACTTTCCTCTGAAGGACATTGGTCTCGTGTTTTTCCAGAAATGTGTTTCTTTGTGTGAGATGGGAGGGGAATGGCAATGAGTTGTGTTAGTTTCCTTCTCTGTGGCCTGAGCGATGCACCCGTAATTGAAGCTGTTGCTAGGTGTTGTGCGAACTGGCCAACAGCTATCAACCATCGTTTGAGTCTGAGCAGCTTCTTGCGTAATGCTTCCTACATGCAATTTCAATGGATGCCAGAGGTCAGGAGTTTCAGCACATTCTGTCCCTGCCATTTTTTTTTTTTGGGTAGCTCAAAGCCACTGAGTATTATCGCTTCCTGTATGACGCACACTGCATAGACAGACATGCATGCGATCACACGGATGCTCATTCATGCACATGCAAATATACCCACACACCAATATGTGTATATATCTATACATTCACTAAACATTTAACTAAACACTTTGCAGCTATGTGCAAATAGCGGCTTCCTAACAGTTTCAATTTCAAGTTTTCAAAAAACAAGTTGTAATCCTTGTTTTCCTTGTTCTTCTTTCCAGCCACTTGCCAATGGACATCAGAGGTGAATATGTTAAGGTAAGAATTTCTTTCTTTTTCCTAAATAAGAAACAGTGCAAAGGTGTAGAGGGTTTGTGACAAGACCAGCCTTTAATAAAACACTTTTTGTTGAGACATGTTCAGTTAGGGGGCAATGAATTAGATAGCCCTCTTTTTTTCTTTAATAGAAAAAGCTAGGACTGTGGAAGATGAAGTGTTCGTTTGCATTCTGCTGTCTGCGAATCAGCTTTCTTTTTGGGCCAATGTGAAACCCAAGCTTTAAGTGCATAGCAGTTGAGCTGTAGTCAAAATGGGATCTGTGGCAGAAGAGAGCTAGGATTACTGCCCATTCCTTACAAATGCTTCCTCACTACTTGGGTTACCATGGGTAACCAACTCTGTTCCAGTTACTGTAGGTCTGTTTATGGTCAACAATGGGTGGGAGACAAGAGGTGTAGTACTTGTAACATTCAGGACTATTCTGACAATGTTTTCCGTCAATACTGGAGATTAAGTATCCAAATAAAATCTTTTTATAAAAGGATACATGTGGTCAGACATATTATCTATCTATCTATCTATCTATCTATCTATCTATCTATCTATCTATCTATCTATCTATCTAGCATGAAACAAAACACTGCACATGACGTTTACTGCTCTGGAAATCTAAGCCAACAGCAAGTGAAATCCTGCTCTAGATTTACTACCCATATAAAACACATACACTGATATGAAACAGGAAGAGAGTCACCAACCACAGCCAGGATTGGTTACCTAACTTCCCTTCCAGAGAAGGATGATAACTTGCCACAGTTTGACTATAAGGGTACAACTTCCCTTAAAGAGGTAGATGTGTATTTTTCATGCAGATATGGTACAGGCTTTAAGAATGGGACTAGAGCAAACCAGCATCCTCTGTTTATTACCTCATCTCTCTGGAACCCCCCTGACTGGAACTGCCTATGAGGGCATGGAACGGCATGAGAAGGAAATGGGGGTGGGGGGGTCAGTTCTGTCACAGGAAAACAGAAATGGACAAGAAATAAAGAGGCTTGAACACTCAAGTGATTGTTCCAGAGATGCCTCCTTACAAGACACTAAACAAGGCAAATTAGATAATGCATTCTGTTTCATTCTTCCTTTGTAACTCTGAAAAGACCAAAACAGTCTTTTTGTCTCTTTCTGCACTTCCTAGACTGCAGAGTATCACTTCACCATACAATGATCTGAAGATGATCTTGAAGCTTGATCTGGTCGTGCTTCAGACACACATTGACAATAAGCAGCCAGGGAAGGATAAGAGAACTGGTGCAAACAATTATAACAGAAGCTGACATGCTCATTAGAGTGGTGAAGCAACAGAGAGAGGTGGTCTGAAAGCAATCAATCATAACAAGAAGCAGGACCCCTACTACCACGGTGTAAGGCCAGTGGCTGTAAGGTGTAGCTCTATCAAATCTGTGTGGCTTTTTTTACTAGTAATACCTGGATTACCGGTCTTTGCTGTGCCACTTCAGCCATTTGTGACAAAGAGAGTGTCATTGCTGTCGTCAATCTAAGGCCATGCCTTCTATCACTCTGTCAACAGCATGGCTGCCAGAATATTCACCATAGATATGGAGATGACAGAAAACCAGGGATTAACATGTAGCTACGATATTGTAAAAATGTATGATTGGGGATGATATTGGTTTGTTTCAGAGTCAGCACCCATCTGCCCCAGCCTTTCGTGTTTCTTCCCTTTTTGGCCAGCAGGTGTCGCTGGCCATCCTGTCCTCCCTGTGTCTTTCAAGTTTTTCCCCCGGCTTCATAGATTGCTGATTGGTGTTAAGGGCCGAGTGTGCGGCTATTAGTCACTCTGTCATGTATTCAAGTCCAGCCACCTCTGTTTTTGTATTTAGTAGATTTATTTCCTGATGTATCAGTTTTTCTAGTTCCTGTGTTTTATGGTTTCCATGGTATTGTTTTTTTGCTTTGTGCCCTTGGTTGTGTGTTGCCTGTCTTTGTTATTTCCCTATTGTTTGGATTCTGTTCCCTAGTTTCTGAGTTTCTTGATTTAATTATTAGTTTCACCTGTTGCCAATTTTGCCAGTCCTTGCTGACTGTTCTGCTCTGTTTGTAGTTTTCCTGTGCTGATTGGTTAATTGATTACGTCTTACGCCTGTACCATGTATCCCCCAGTTCATTTTGTATTTAAGTACCTGATACTGCTCTGTTCCCTGTGGAGTCATTGACTATGTTTGCTGATGTTGGGTGTGTTTGCTTATGTTTGATTCCCTGCCTGTTCTCTGTGTAAGCAGTTTCCTTTGTAAGCAAATCATTTTTGTTATGTTACTTTTTGTTGTGGAGCCACAAGTGGATCGTCACCTTCCTTTCCTGCCTGCACTATGCATCGCTCCCGTGACAGAAACTCTTGTCAGGACTTCCTGACAGGTTAGTAAGTTACAGAATGGTGGGATATTGAAAACGGGACAAATACAAGAGACTACCAGCACTGCAGCTTACACTATTACACATCTTAAACCTTTTTCTATTAATCATCAAGCACTGCACACTTGCAATGGAACCATGTGTTTCTCTTAGTCTCAGTTATCAATGTCAGTCTTCAGCTTCTGCACCACCTGTCTTATGACGTACAACGGTAGATAGGGTATGAGTTTAATCATATTTGAGATTATTTAGGAAACAAAAACAATAGTATGTTCTGTTCAAGGTGTTTCCAGTGCAGTGAAGTGTGGCTCTGCCAAATAGAATGGTGTGCTTATAATCTGAAGACTGCTGGGTCAAATCCAGTGGCTCTTTATGGGAAGATCCCATAAAAATGCAGGACTGATGACAACTCTGCTGACAGCTGACACTTCGAAGAGGCATCGAAGTACAGGCCGGCGAGACAGTCTTGAATGTATTATAAATCTAATCCTCAGACTGACCTTTCGTTTTCCACGTAAAAGTAACGCAAGTCCCCCTCCCAGCAAACTTCTGAGTCAGAAAATGGTTCAGAGAAAAACCAGTTATCAGTACTGATGATGTTGGACTAAAAATTGTCTGTAGTAAGTATTCCTCAAAATTACATTACTACTACAAGGCGTTTTACTGTTAGAGTCTGCCATTTTGTCAGATATCAAAATGTTTGATGGTCGTTGGTTTCTGCATGCCACCGTGTGTTCCAGTCAACTGTTTGTGTTAAGCAGATGTATAATCATTGCTGGTGAATATTCCTTTGGGGTCATTCTGAATTTTAATGTAATTTCTAGCATTCAAGACGACTGTGTAACTCAAGGCTGCCGGTGTAATATACTCAACCAAATCTAAAAATAATGAATGGCTGTGTGCAATATGTAGCGTCAATTTTTTATTTATTTGACTATAATGGTAAAACAGGGAAAGTGATTAGTTGTCATTGTTGATACACCATAGCACACAGTGAATGACAACGAGACGTGTCCCCTGCATTTAACACATATGTCACGTTGTGACACATCAGGGGGCAGCTAAGTCAGTGCCCGGGGTGTGTTGCTTGGGAGGGGGGCACCCTTCTCTGGGTACCTTAGTGTTACTTTGCTGGTTAGGGAGTCAGACCAGCAATTTTATAAAGTGCACGACCATAACCATTAGGCCCCCCCTGTCTTACAGTGACACCCAGTGACAGTGGCCTTGGAGTAACAGCTTGCCTGCCCCCCCCCCCCCGCCCCAGTCTGTATCTGACAAAGCAGAGGCTCCTACCTAATATGCCCCTTATCTATCTTCTCAGGTCATCTATACGGCTTTCAGGAAAACCTCATCCAAAGGCAATATGACGCATCCACATTGGTGTTGATTTTGGATGGGGCACACAGCTTAATAAGGACTATTTGGGAGGGCAAATGATGCCGAATTAAATATTGGTGGGGGGGACACGTTATCTTTGTTTCCTATTTCTTGCATACACTGGGATGCTACTTTTCTAGACTTATGTGAAGGTAAAGAGCTTGAGAAAAGTCTGCATTATTAATAATTCAGTGCATGCTGAGTGGTTTACTGCACTGTCGCGGGGACACAGGGCTGTGCCAGCTTTTTTAAAGGTACTCCCCATCTTCGCTGTCTGTTATACGTGCTGCCTGGGGAGGTGGCAGGGGGACGGATCTGCCTGCCCCCACCCCTCCCTGCCCGTGTCCCTCCGGCAGAGAGGGACGCGGAGAGGTGGCTGGCGAAGCCACGGGCTGGAGAGACGCGGCACGGGACTCTAGCAGAAGCAGCCAGCGAGTCAGGTCTTTAGCGGCGCCAGGGCGATGGAGGAGCACTGTGGGCTCTGGGGCTTCCTGTCCTCCACTGTCTCCTGCTGCGTTTACAGGAGGTCCTTCATGCGGGTGCAGGTGAGCTGCAGCTGCCAGCGGCTTTCTGTCAGCATGTTTGGATGCAAAGGAGCACACTTTATTCAACCTGCTGTGTGAAGGAATGATGTGCGGAGTCTGTGCATTTAGGTTTATGCAGACAAGTGTGAGAATTTTTAGTAGAAATTTACACCCTTTGGTGTAAGCGTAATATCAGGTGACCCTCTTCCATTTGGCAGAAGTTTAACACTAACGTAAGTTGTCTGAGGATTATAAGTTTATGGCTGGAATGAGAGCCGCTCAACTCGTGGGGAAGTTTAGCAGTAATCCAGTGCCTCAGTCTGGGATTTAGCTGAGTTTGTTTAGTTATGGCTGAGATGATAATGAGTATCTCTGTCTCTGACTTGGCTGTTATAGGAGACGCTTAGGATGTCTGTCTCAGAAGCCATCCATCTGCCTCTCTCAGTTTGCTTCAGATGCATTTCTGAGTCTTTGTTCATTTTAATATTATATATGTACAAACTTTTCATTTATAATTTTATTTATTGACAGATTATGACTGTCCTGGAGCCAGGTATGCTGAGTTGTGTTTCTGACTTCTAAGAGTTAGAAAGCATAGTCATAAGTCACATGCACTGAACACATACTGGTGTCAATGATGCAACCTTAATTTGGGGAAGGATTTAATGAATAGGGTGAGATGGATGGACTGATGATGACGATGATGATGATGATGAAAGTAGACAATGCAGCATTCAGGCTCTGGCTTTGATGCAGAGTACCTACCGAGTACCTAATAGCCAGCACATTAAATTAAGATAAAGTGCTATAGGAATTTACTGCTATGGATTATTGCCTTTCATGAACAATGATAACAGGTAAAGCATTAAAGATGTTGTTTATGTTGTTGTGACTTGCGCTCCCAGCGCTGTGCTGGAAGTGTGATGGACTGCAGATCACTCCTCCTTCCATTTCAGATGCTGCTTTTCCCACTTTCTAAGTTATTCACTTTCTGGGCCTCCTGTATCGATCAGTCTGCTAGGTGATCAAGCCTGGAACAGCGGGCCACCCTTTTTCCAGTACTTTCTGGTATTGAATAGCACTGGGACAATATCACTGCAGGGTGTCCTCTTTTAGGCCATTTAAAGGACCCCTCACCCTCCAGTCCTTAGCTGTTGTCATGGAAACCGTGATGGGGGGGGGGGGGGGGGGGGGGGGGGGGGGGGGGGGGGGGGGGGGGGGGGGGGGGGG
>JABFDZ020000044.1:32880284-32911978 GCA_019775955.2 Pollimyrus isidori | reverse complement strand
AGCCCCCCACTCCGCCCCCCCCCCACCTCGTATTATGGCGACATCAGGGTGCCCGGAGGTGGTGCTGGCTGTGAAGGACGGGAACAGGAAGAGCGAAATATCTTCTGTTCTCAGCCCTTTCGTTGTACATTGCAGCCTGCACTGAATTTGCCGGCACTGCAGCACGCTGTGGCAGGCGTTTATCTTTCCGTGTGGGTTTGCAGTGCCCACAAAGCCACCATTACTGATGTGAAAAGCTGCACTGTATTCCAGCTGTATCTGACATCCCCGTGGCATGTAAGCTGGTTAGGACAAATGACATATGTCCTGGCCCTAACACTTCCTGTATTGCATCTGTAGGCATTCGGCACCTCACAGCAGATTTTGCACACGCCGTGCTCTCTGGTCGAGCTGTCACTCCAGAAACTGGTCGCCCCACCGCGATCCACCAGTGACCCTCACCCAGCACAGTAAGCATGCACAACTCTATCTAGAGAGTTCAAATTAAATGGAATGCTTTAATAAATTATGAACGTTAAATCAAAAAGATGCACCGAGCATTATCATACCCGTCTCATGAGCTTTTGTGGACATTTGAATAATTTCTTTTGAAATGTTTGTTTATTTGCACATGGTGACAATCTGCTGACCTGATCAATGTGGTTACGAAAAGGGCCATTTAACTCTTTGCAAGTGCAAATTACAAATGTATGTTAGTATTAAAAAAAAAATAACTCCAAACCTGATGATCTTACTGTTTTTTTGTGAAATTGGGACATATTTTAAAATACACCACGCATTGCAAGCTTAATTATTCAAATTGTAGGTATGTTGTACCACATATTTTAGAAAATGTCTAATTTGGCAGCAATTTGCCGGATACATAAAATTACACTGATGATTAATTGGTGCCATATTTTTTGCACATGAGAGGTGGGGCTACATTTAATAAAATCACATTACCCGTCTTCTGTTCTTTAAAAATAGGCTATACAAGGCTGATCACATGATGTGGCATTAGCTAGAGAAATCGCATGTGTCAGATGTGCAGCACATACTGATGTCATACGTGTCCGCGTGCGTACATGTTGCCACTGCCCCTAGCTGTCTCTCGACACCAGTCTCTTCGGTCTGCACAAACGGATCCTGACAAAGGAGACCGGCTGTAGACATGTGATACTGGTGATGTCACAGGTCCGTTGCCCGGTCATATATATGTACAGTGCGACTACAGCCAGTGGGATGAACACTGCCGTGGGGTGGAGAGCATGGTAGGGTGGATATAATAGGGGCTGCCAGTGACTACAAAGATTCGCTGGCTGGTACCACTTTTGATGGGGATAGTGAAGATGGAGTGAGAAATTGTTAGGAGCAGATGATAGTTTGTGTCATTCCCCCCTGACATGTCCGAATACAAAAAATGAATGAGCAGACATAAACAGACAGAAGAACTGTTCCTGCTGCATCACAGTATTTGCTCCTCTCTACCTGTTCAGTAATCTGAACCATCTAAGGAATAAACAGGTTGCAATTGCTGTTGTACTGTACTGTTGCAGAAGAGATGCATGCTTGCATTAGAGGTTATAGCTTGGACCCCTGGGAACAAACATGGAAGGCAAAGACTGTAGCAGACACTGGAAACACCTCCAGGAACAGGAAGTCCTATCGAACAGACAAGTGGGGACTATAGGATGTTAGATGCTTCCTCATGCTAGTGTATCTGATAAATCCATGACTGAGAATCCATGTTTCATAATCTCTTAGCCTATTGATTATTCTCCAGGACTGCTCCACCATCATACCATCTAACATGAGGCTCCTCAACCCTGCTTCTTCCATCCATTATTGTGCAATGAAACATAGAAGAAACGGAGCTTTGGCTTTTGGTTTATAAAGGACGATGCAAATGTTACCATGAAACTGCCATTTGTTCTTACTGTATGTGGATCAATCGTTTTGTTTGTCATTAACCAAGTACTTTTGAATTCAAAGCTGAGCTAAGGTCAGTATTTATGCTCACCTATTAAGTGGGAATGGGGTTCTGTGAGGTGCAGCAAATCTGGATTTCAGCTCTGTTTACACTGAGTGATCCAGATTGGCAGGGAACGGCTTGCAACTGAGCCGTGGAGAAGTTTCAGTTATATTTTATGATATCGTACAATCGTGACAAAGGGTGTAACACACAAAACGGCGCCTTGAAACAAGCGAAGTACTAGCATTTCTGGGAGGGGGGGGGGGGTCTGATTTTGAAGATCTAGCTGCGTTTGGGCTGTGATAGGAAGGCGGTGGGTTCCAAACATATACTGGGAGAGCACAGTAACTTCGCAGAAACGTGGCGCCGGATGCAAACACACTTGTTCATAAGCACATGATTAAACTTCCTAAATGGACAATTAGAAAACAGTTTGGAGAAGGGGCTATGGAGACAGGCATGGATTACATGTACAACCCAATATTGCAGATTCTGAATCAAACAAATCTCCCAGCTGGATCCAGGAGGGATCACTTCCATGGTGAAATCTGCTGCACTGATGTTACACTAAACTGAGACAGAACAAGGACTATAGCTTCCATCTGCCTTTCCTCTTTCATAAGCTTTCTTCAATTTCTTATATTTCTTTCTACATTTTGCACTTTAAATGTCCTAAATTATGACTAGAACTTGAAATTAAAAATTAGACCAAAGAAAGACACAAAGAACAGCAAGCATTAACACATTATATAAATAAAAACACAATTAGATGATTGATTAGAGCAACATAAAGCTCTTTAAACATTATAAAGAAATTACTTTGTCACCAGTATCATCTGAAAATGTCCTCTGTAATGGTTAGTATTTAAGAACCTACGAGTGGGAATTAAATGCATCAAAGAACTGGCTGATGTAAATTGTTTTTCTCTTTATTGAATAACAAAATTGGACAAACATAAAATGGAGCAGCTTCACTGAGTACCTTATTTTGCAGCATTAAAATGTAACCATGGTATATTCAGCTATAAACAAGAGCATGTAGGACCATGGAGACCTGCAATGCACAGAGAAAATGCAGATGAGGTCACATGCACACATCATGTGGTTCACAGGAAGGCCTGCACTTTACCACCCACTGAAGGCTGTGCACTCTTCTAAACCTAGTTTTTCTCTCATGCCACATATTTATGCAATTAACCTGAAGTATTTTTATACTCTAACCTATGCAAGTAATTCAAGGAGAATACTATTTTTCAGGTAGTGCTTTCAGAAAAAAAAATTAATGTGAATGATATATTTTAATTTCCTGTGTGTAATTTCTGACTTCTTGGGATGGGTTCCAGGCTCACCCACAACCTAGATCAGAAGAAGGATTTGTAAGATTTGTGTTTCCGTTATTTTAAATCGGTCTTATGCTACTTAGAATTATATGTGCAATCTTTCCTAAAATGATTTTCCCATTCAGATCCGCTTACCATCTGCATCATCCCCGGTCACTGCATTAGGTGTGACAGTCTCCTTTTATTAAGATACCTGGTATTTGTCCAAACAGTAGGTGGTAGAAGCTAAGCAGGTCAGAAAGGGGGCTCTGCCTCCAGGGCTGCCCTCGCTGATGGCCCAACAGCCTCATCCTAGCACCTGTTTCTGTAGTGATTCTGTCTTACAAAACGACAGCACAAAAGGAAAAAACGTCAGGGTCAACATTTAACGGCATTTTAGGCTAACTGTATATAATGGGCTGATAAACATAATGGCTGTTATGATTTCCAAGTTGATATTTATTTACATATTGCATGTACCTAAACTATGATAGTGTACATCACATTGCACATAACACATTTAAGAGATGGTGTATCTTAGAAAAATAGTGTCTTGTACAAGAAGAATAAAATTTCAGTCATACGACCACTACTACTGCTGACAATAATAAACAAAATAATACACAATGCAGGTGAAACGGAACAGGAACAACACATGATGACCATAAATGCACAAAACTATGGAAGTAGATAAATGTTACTTAGGTATATGTTATTGCTGCAGTATTTACTTCCGTAATGCTTTTAATATAAATAAAATCCTGCACTGTTCATTAATCATTTATATTTCTTTATTGATTTGCACTAATAAATAACTTGAAGTAAAACTTTCTTCACTCCCTGAAACTGGAAATAAACATAATGACCGTGGCATAAAGAAACGGCAATATTATCCACAAATAACCTATTAACCTTTAATCTAGTGCAGTCGTTGGTTTATTTTTGTTTCAAGGCTAACATGAAAAAGATGAACTGGTGAGTAAATGTAGAATAGCTTTTTATGCAATGAAGGAATAAAATAAACTGTTTACTACAAGAAAATCGGTCCATTGGCAGTAATGCATTTATCTAACTCTCATATTGCACCGTCGATTTTATTTTTCTGTATTGAGCACGATATAATATAGAGTAAGCAATGAAATGAATACTTATTGTAATGATACAGGCTAACGTAAACTTATACACCCCGCAAGGAAATCTACTGCTAAATTTCGAATATGCTTGGGATTCGTAATTATTAAATATTTTTCGATTAAATGAAACCAAATACGCAATTTCCAAGTTACAACTTTTGCTTCTGCATTGTGAATATATTATTAAATAAAAATACGTAAGAAAATTCATTTATTTGATCGCGTAATAACATTTCAAGTTATTTCAGCAAAACAGTATCGTCTTGATGTGTGCAGACTGCTGCAGCGCACCAGGAAAGTGTACCTCCTTTAGATTAAACCAATAAACCAGTAAAAAGGGCTGTAATGACCACGACGAATGGCTCTGGAATACGTTTCTCTTTCAATGTGTGCATTAAAGATGCATGAGACTCTCGGTTCATATATATCGAATTCTGGCTTAACACATTTCCAATACTTCTATTCCTTCATAACATTTAGGCCTATATGAATAATACGAAACTTTCTCGCGGTCTAATTAGGACGAACCGAAGCATTTAAAATTATATTAAAGGCGCTGTAAATATTTCACACATTCCTTTTCTGGTGTAGACTGTTTTGAACTACGCTCACGGTCAATATGAAATCGTTTTCAGCTATAGCAAAAGAGAGAACCTAAAGAGATCCACATTTATATACTATATGTAAATTAGGCTAGGCTATGGCAAGATTTCCCAACGCACTTTAAAAATTGAGCAAATAGGCCTGTAGCATATTTAGATTCTCGGCAATTTAAAAACATAAGTTATTTTCATGATCTTAGTATCAACTACAATGTTTTGCTTCAATGTATAAAATATTAACTTTGACAGTTATCAACTACAATTTTACACATCTATGAAATATACTTACCTGTAATCAAATATTTGGTTTCTACGCATATAAAACAACAGTGTAAAATATTTACTGACGATCAGGGGACCTTGTTTTATGGATTAACTTATTTTTATGTAGGCAGCTTATGTTTCCGATATAACAACATTACCAAACAGGAACCAAAGTTTCCTACTACTCCTGACTCGCTGTCTCTATTTTAAGCCCGTTTAATTGGAAAAGGCAACGATTATCAACGATTAAGTCTCCAGTTTCTAAGTTTAATAACAAATGTCTGTATCACTTTTGATTACCTTTCATAATGAAGTAATAAAACACCTAAAAAATGCTCGTGTCAGTAACAAAATATTTTTATGTAAACGTATTTTCCATAGGAAACAACCGTGGCGTCGCACAAAAATATAAACTATAGCTGGAGAAGATGTCTGGCTTACTTATGGTTAAAAAAGGCCCTTGTATTAAAACACTCAAGAATAATACTTATTTTTAAAAATACTCAAGGAATAAAACGGTTGTCTTCATTGATACGAGTAAGCCTATAGATAAACCACGGGCATCACGTGCTAAGAATATCCTTTTTAAAATGTCTATTCACGATCATTTCGAGTTTCGATTGGTATTATGATTCACACAATTCCCACAACCCTGGATTTTTACTTTTGCTCAATGTACTCGTGATAGTTCAGAAAAAAACCTAACTATAAGAATGTTGCTAGACATTAATTAATCTAGACATTAAAAACTAAACACTGACTCCTCGAATGTGTGATTTTATTAATTGGGCTGTTTAAGAATTTATAAAACTGTATAATTATTTTATGTTGAAGAGTAGTTTTTAACTATGACTTTGTATTAAGTCTACAATTGTGCAGGAAATTAATTCCATGTTGCAGTATGCCTATAATGAAATACAAGTAATTACAGCTTCATTAACAAATGCTTGACATTCAGCTCATAGAGGACCTTATGAGTCCGATTTTCGATTTTCAGGTAAATTGACTGTGGTTTCACAAACTTGCCAAAAAGTTTAAAACCATTTCTGTTGCACCGGACAAAATATAACTCAGAGACGGATGATACTCGCGGTATAAAATGTAAGTCAGGCGTGTATCAGCGGAGATGACAAAGATGAACTCGAATCACCGGCAACAGATGTCCAGGCACAATTCTTGGTTTGTTATTAGAAATTGTACAAGAATTGCGTTTGGACAATCAGCTGCAGGGATCCACAAAGTCTTTTCCGTAAATATACGACTTATTTAACAACAGTACATTTTTATGCTGTGGGACTTTTCTGGTTTAGTCAACTAAAAAAAACATTTATTTATACCCATAGATTCATAATGTTTGTGAATTTGCTTGCCAATGATGAGCGTAGTTCAAAAGCACGCAGCAAGGAAACCGTGACCATCATGTATATCCTGCCCTTCTATGCAGGTATTTTTCTCGAAACAAATAGCAAAATAAACTCTTCCTGTCGAAAATGTTCAAACCCGTAATGTTAAGAATTGATGGCCTTGACATCCTAATGTCACAAAATAAATATAAATCCCTCAAAAAGAAGCTGACAGTATGAATTGTCAACGAGGCAAATCTACAGACGTTAGTTTGCATGTAAATTAGTGAACGCCAGTGTAAATACTGTGTACACATGAAAATCACAATAGGTCTGCCAAATACCCAGGGAACATAAAAAATAGATTCCGTCGCAATGCAGTTTGCTGTTATAAAATCGCAAAAGTAAAACCAGGCCTTCTGTCTGAACATATTTGGTGATTCTGAAAACCTGTTAAATGAAAAGTCTTAGCAGAAACAAACTTCGAAAACATTCTCCAGCATCCCATGACTGACAAAAATCTATTATTTGTCAGCATCCTTCCGGTACCTGGCGTTTTTCTGTGCTTCATTGCACGAGTAAAGAGAAATACTTTGAAAACCGAACAGCAAACGACACCTTCTTCAAAGTCCAGTTCCGCCTGCGCTTCGCCATTTCTGCACCTGTAAGGCGCTTTTTCTAGTGTGTAGTCTCCCACATCGCGTTATCGATGAGAGTGAAACAACCAGGCTGTCTGATGGTTTATACGCTGCCGGTTAAAACCGATACCCCTGTCTTTAAATGCATAAAGTTTATTGCTAAAATTGTAAAGCCGTCGATGGATAATCTTGCGTTGATGCCATAGAGAAAACTGGCCGGTATGTGGGAAAAAAAAGAGAGTCCCGCACGCTAAAATACAGTTTCTCACGTCGTTCGTTTGTATCCCCACTAATGCTCAGAGGAAGAAAAAAAGGAGAAAAAATACAAATTTGAGAGACATTAAGAAACCTACGAGGAATATCAGATCGTTTAAGTCGCAGACTCCGGCAATGACTTGATGGGACGCCCGTTTCAGAATGGCACTGGCTTGCTGCTCTGCCTTACGAAAGCTTTTCTTGGGTACCCTAACAATAACGGTGTTGCTGAAGAAGAAGGCGAGAGAGAGTGGGGATGGTCTTCGCTTGGTACGGAATTTGAATAACACCACGGGGTGATAAATGTCCATTGTGCTGTAGAAGTAATGAATCTCCACTGTCTCGTACAGCGCACAAGCCAGCAGCTGCGAACGAGGGACCAACAAGCCTCTTAAAGATACAACAGTCCCTATTTTCTATCCACGGCAATTACAATACAAACATTGTTTATTCAGCGCCAAAACGCACTTCCAGCCGTACATGACGTCTGTTGTGTTTTCTGTTTTATTCTGACGGAGAAATAACTGTGCAACGCTGTAACCAGGCACGTATAATTTAAAAGTCTTTTGCATTCATTTTCACTCAAAATACCCAGAGAATACGTATAGTAATTATCTGTACTGTTACTCATGACAACAATGCAACTATTTAGGGCAGTATCAGTCCATACATGTATTAGGTTTTAATAAAAAATAAATGGACTCTAAGATTTTTAGAGTTTCACAATCTGGGTCAAGTAAACACTGATTTTGCCTAGATGGCATCGGAGCACTATTTGATCGGACTGTTTGCAACGTGCACAACAGAATCTGTTAACCTGAAAACGTGATCACTCTTTGTGTTAAATGAACACTGACGGTTATTTATTTCTATCTTACTGCGAGCGTTCTTTTAATTAATACATAGCAATTAAATTATCTCAATCAGTCTGTGATTGTATGGTTACTTAATGATCAGCCATGAGTGGAAACAAACTTTCCCCTGGACACTACAACGAGAAGACCAAAGAGGCCTACTGGAAGATCTGCAAACAACAGAAGCAAGTAGGCAGCAGGGCTGTACTGGTGCCTTAGTAGGTGGGTGTAATGTTATATCGTGTAATTGCGCAAACGCACTTCGACTGATACGCATTCTGACATTTTTTTAGGTGGTTATACGGTAAGCCAGGAGGGTATTCGCCGTATACCTGCATATACCCACCACTAGTCTATACCTTTCATCAGCAGTGCTTAGCTGGATGGTGATTTCCTACTCCTTCTCTTGGTGACGAAAAATGACCATTGCCAGTTTTCTCCTAAATGTCTACGCCTTTTCGGTACAAAATGATTAAGAAAATGTTAATAGGCAAGCCCAGCAAAGCACTGAATTGCATGTTATTTAAGCGGTTAAAAAAATAAAACTGAATGACTTAAAATAATATAATTTGGGATTGCTTCCTATTTTTCCATGCTGGATCCACATAAACACATCAAATTCAAATATGGAACAAAAGGGGGATAAGAGAAAGTTAGGTGTTTAATGCCATCTCCAAGCCAAATATAAGCGGTAACACAAGCCACACCGCACAAATCCAATGGAAAGCATCCGCGATACTCGTGTCTTGGCTTGTCTGGAGTCAATATTCACACATATAAACACACGATTAACATATAGCCAAGCTTCTTGGTTCTCAAAGGCCTATGGCAAATTAGCATTATTGAGTAATTTAGTTACGAAAAATGTTTTGCCGCAATGCGAAAGAATCGTCATAATTCGAGTGCTAATTGCATCTTTCCCTTGCTCTTTATTTTTCCGTATTTCCAACTTAATCTTGACCCTTCACTATAACGACGCTATAGTTAGCATGTTGGCAAATCTTTATCAGATGCATATATATAAAATAACGATACTATACTCCAATATTTTTGGAATTCCATCAATTTACATTTTTTAATTCTTAAAGTAAGTCTACGTCCAATTACCCTCGAGCATTAACAAAACACTGGAAACTGCATATAGCCTATAACAGGTATATAGGCACAGAAAAATATGGACATCCTCCCTTTCGGGATTAGATCGTGTTTCACGTGAGAGCAGATGTATTAATTGACAGTGATGTCATGTGCCTCAGTCCAATTCCACAGCAAAGCCCTAGTTCCTCCTTTTCCTTCCTTCGATGCTCCCTTTCTTGAATAAATAATTTCCAGCTACCGCCATCGGCTTAGACCCTCCTCCTTAAAGACGTCCCCGTTTCTTTTCACACATCTCACTCCAAAGATGGGCCCGAGTTAACCTTTCATATGCCTCGGGATAACTTCCCATCGCTCGCTTTCGTTGCTCATTTGTTCCTTAAAGAGCCAGCCCGCTGTCGCCCTTTCACGGCTGTGTCAGGATAATTTAGTAGGAGCGGTCCGAGATCGAAGGAGATTATGGCGATGAGGACCGAGGCATACGTTAATTATATTTACCCCTGGGAAATGGGCACTGGATGAGTCGCCATTCATCAAAGCGTATTTCACCAAGTGGCTCCAACTTTGTATCGCTTTTGAAATATTGTTATACCCTTTGTTCACAGTCACTTCGGGAAGTAATATGGCTAAGCTTACACGTGAAAGGATTTTCATGGAAGGACCCTACTGTTATTTTTCAATAGTGTACGTGGAAACGATATATGAAGATCTTACCTAAAATTAATGGAAAACAAAACTGAGACAAGTCGTTATATTTAGATTTATTCATGCTACATATGTACCTCATGCATGTGCAATAATATAATATTATAGGTAGGTTTCACAGAATTCACCATATAAATTATCTATGGATATTTATGCTTAATAATGTAAAATACCCTTTTTTTAGTTGCAGTTGCAGTTGAAGACTTTTCACACCTTTTCCTTTAGGGGCTTTGGATAAAGAATCCTAATATTTACAGAATGCCTGTAAGTACACTATCATATGTTTCTATTAAATGTGCAATGGCAACTGCCTTCCCCTAAAAGTGCCAACTCCCCCCACCACACCCCGCCGCTACTACGACATCATAGCTCTTTGATAATAAATGTGATTCTAAATGCAGTCAGATCCTGAAAGAACTGAAACACCTTTATGGACAAGCAATGTGTTTCATGTGGACCTGTATGTGTGCTTTAAAGCAGTCATTTTAAATCAGTCCATAAAGGGCTTTCACAGTCCATTTCCCCAGCCTAACCAATCCTTTCAGCAGTTAATTCCGCGTTGTATTTATACCTCATTATGTGTTTTTTTTCCATAATCAGTGAAGTGAAACATACTATTTATTAGATATAGTGAATCACAAGATGTAATCATCAGTGGCATGGGTGTACTTTTATTAATACTTAATCTTTTTCTATTCAAATCCCAAAAAATGTATATGCATTGACAGTTAAAGTTGAAAAACAACACATATTTGGCTCCCTAGTCTTTCATGCACAAAAAATATAGACAGCTGGATATTTTACAGGAGCAATTTAGGTTAAGTATCTTGCTCTGAGGAACTAAAGCAGTTCCTCTCTTAGGATTTGACCTGACAACCTTTGCATTCTGTGTCTATGCCCCTAACTGTTACACTCTCTGCTGTCCTAATTCAGTAGGCTATTGCTGTACACTGGAGTACTTCTTGTCCAGACCTTAATACAGCTCACATAAGCTGTTAAAGATATTTTTAAATTATCTGCTTGGCAGGTACATTTATCCTAGGTTACTAACTCTGGGCATGATGTTTATACAGCTGAATATCTAGTTAATTCATGGGAAGACATATTTTTTAGGGCACGGCATCTGAGACATGCTGACATTTAAGCCTGCAGTCTTTTGTTGGAAAAAACAGCTATTTAGCCATGCAAATGTCTTGTTGTGTAACAAAATTCATTTGACAGCTGTTTTAACATGCCTGTTTTTCTACATTGTTTTTTCTTAGAAAAACAGGTGTAACATTGTGATGTAATCACCATACTGTTTTAATGCCAGTTCACATGTCTTTAAATTCAGAGCTTGGGCACCATTGTGCTTATTTTAGCCCCTTAAATGTTTCTTTAGTTCCCCACCTGCAAATAAATGTGTATTTATGTTTCATAGTATACATAAGTTTGCCATCGCCCTATCCCTCCACCCTGTGAAGACTCAGCCTCCCACCTATTCATCTCTAACTATGTCCCTTACACAGACCCTTTCAGTAATAAGAATACTTCCATTTTCATTCAGCATATTCTCCTTATAGTCACTTCCCAACAAGAAATGTCAGTCTAGCCTCAATCTAGCTGAATTTGTATCAGGCCTTCTTATCTGACCGTTCCCTTCTTTGGTACACACGTTGCACCAGTTACATTTTTTTACTTCATTGGAAACTGCAAGCTTATTAATATGGCATTGCATAGATAACCATTTAGGTTATCAGCATTTACTGAGGAAAGATGCACGTGGTTTGGAATATGGCACACCGTGATGGAACTGTGATGGAATGTAGATTATTGAATCTCTTCGCCCCGAAACGTTGTTATTTTGAGAATTGGTTCTGTTGTACTTTGGATTTTTTAAGGAGATCACCTGGTCAGCTTCCAGCTGAGATGTTTCAGGCTTCTTCCAATGCATGGAGGCCCTGGGACAGACCCAGAGGTGACTATACTTGCCCAGCCGCCATCAAAGCGGAATGTTAGTGTTGCATTATCCAACGTAGCCAGCTGACTTAAACACGGTACAGATGGTTCTGGAGGACTTTGACCAGAAAGTGAAGGAAAAGCCCACCCCCCATCAAATTATTATTATTATTTGAAATACATTTTTGGTCAGTACATAATTCATATATGCTATTTTATGGATTTAATGTCCATAATTAGTCTAAAATGTAGAGAATAGTATAAATAATAGTATAAACTTTTGACTTGTACTTTATCTCTGAGCTGCCATAGGAATGTGAGTTAGAATCTCTCTGGTCTGGCCAGCTTGGCACCGACCCCCACCAGCAGAAGTGGCTTGGCATCAACCCCCACCAGCAGAAGTGGCTTGGCATCAACCCCCACCAGCAGAAGTGGCGAGAAGAAGATCAGCCATTTATAGTGATGTTTATAGCAATGTGCCATATTTAGAAGTAGCAGTAAAACATTGATTATAATATTTAACATGAAATAAATCCCCATATGGGTGTTAATCGGTATGTGATGGATACATGCCCCATACTGGGTTATTCCCTGCCTTGTGCCTGTAGCTTGTGGGGTAAGTACCAGACCCCCACAACCCTGCATAGGACAACTAGGTACAGGAATGAATGAACGAATAAACTCACAAGGAACTGTGAATGATCTGGCATCCTATCGGATGTATAGCCAACCCTACCTTATTCCCTATACTCAAACCCCACCCCCACACCCTGACCCTGATTAGCACAAGCAGCTGGGAGATGGATGCATGGATGGATGGACAATTTGAAAAGGAACCAAAGGTATAGTTTTCTAATCAAACACCTTAATCAAACTATGAAATCCACTCTGACATATTTATCCCCAAAAGCCTTTTCAATCAAGGTGGGAAGAATAGAATATAAGCCTTTGGCAATTTGCTGGACAAATTCAAGGTTTTGCTGTCATAACTGAGAGACTCTGTGGGAGGAAGCTCCGGCGCCGGTTCGACTCAGAGCGAGCAGTTAGCCTCTGGTGGACCAAGGATACCTTTTATATTAATATTAGTCATTTAAAGTCAGTGTTGAGCAGCACGGGGCCTTTTCTAACCTTTTAAAACTTTAAGAGTTGCAGGGGTTCTTTTTTAAGACACAAGTTAGTGTAGTGATAAAGGAAACTATTCTTGAGACACAATGATTTCCTAAGTGTCATGCTGGGCTTTGCCATTGTGCCTTGACCAAGAAATGTAATGTTTCTTAGACGACAGAATGCAATGTCATATAAGATATATGTAATATTCGGTATTGAAAGAGTTGGTAGGATATTGCAACTCCAAGTTCTTTTACTGATAGATTTTTTAATTGCAGAATGCACAACTAAATTAACTATAAAGCATCAGCCATGCCATAAAATTATTTACTTATAGTTAACAAACAAGTTAGGCCACATTCACATTTTTTTCAGGAAAACAAATTATTCATGTGTGCCTTGTCATTTACTCTTGTCCCTTCTAGGGTGATCACTGCCCTGTGCATTCTGGGATTGGTAGCTCCAAGCACAAGGAAACCATGTCCTGGATAAGCATGTGTGGGAAATGGATGGAGGGGTATCGCCTAAAATAACCAAAATAATTTTAGACACACTGTTGATTGAGATTTAAGCTGTTCTAAATGTTTTAAAGAAGTTGGTAATGAATTCAACTGAGTAGTAGCTTCAAAGTTCCCAAACAATGAATCTTTGGAGTGCAGCCCAGTAGCACCTCTGGGCCACAGAACATAAGAAATTTACAAACGAGAGGAGGCCATTCGGCCCATCAGGTTCGTTTGGGGAAACACTTGGGTTTGAATCTTCGCCCCAGAGCTACGTGTGTGGTCAGGGGCATTTCTAGCTACTGAAAAAAATCAGGGACTAAGTCAAGTTTATCTAGGGCATGACATTTTATTTTATTTTTTTAAGGAAGATTGGCATTGGGGGTAAAATACTCGGGGCTAGGCTTAAAATACTCTGGGCTAGGCTGAAAATACTCTGGGCTATAGCCCCGAGTCCTCAGACCTAACGATGCGTGTGTGTGTAGTGTTTGCATTGTCTCCCCCGTGTCGTCATGGGGGATCCTCTGGGTTCTCTATGGTTTCCCCCTACTGTCTAAAAACACGCTAAGGTTAATTGTTGCCAAATTGCCTGGAGTTGTGTATGTGTGGCTGAATTGTGTGTGTTTGCCCTGTGATGAGTTGGCACTCTGTCCTGGGTTATTCCCTGCCTTGCATCCGTAGTTTCTGGAATAGACTCTGCATAGGACAAGTGGATGTAGAAGATGGACGTATGAGTCAGAGTTTAGGTGGGGTTCAACCCTCAACCCCAGTGTGAGGCAGCTGTACCACCAAAGAAAGGACATTTAATATCGATGCAATTAATATAATCATGATTCAAATTCTTCTGCCCAAAAACTCAGCTATTCATAATTCTTATGTGTATGTAAAGGTTCACATTGCACTGAGGTGAGGTTTATGATCATCAGGAAACATAAGGCACCTTGCTGTCAGTCTACAGCTGTGCCAATGTGAAAGTCACATGGCAGCACAGAGCAAAGCTATTACTGAATCAAGTTTTAATGGATGCTCAACATATTTAAGGGATCAGGGGTGCGTTTCCCAAAGCCTTCTTAACGCTACGTCATTCGTAAATTCTACCTGAAGTCTTTTAAAGCTCCGATGTGTTTCCTGAAACTTTCTTAGTGAAGTATATCTTCCGTAAGATATCCTTTCATAAGGTTGGTCTGAGCCTGTCTTAGCTATCTCTTATCACTACTGTTGGTTCATACTGCCCACTTAAATAAAATTAGCATTATTAAGGGTACAGTTTCATAACCAAACATCACTTAAATAAAAAATAACTGATCCATATGATAAATTGACTTTCTCTGATACGTGACTACAGTCTTCATTAGGTTTCCTCCTTGTGCTCTGAATGCACAGCGGATCGGCTTCAGTAATGAGCAGGGATGAGTTTCCCAAATTCCCTTGTTAATGCTACATCGTCTGTAAATTCTATGTTAAAAGCTAGAACTTATGATCAATGTAGCATTAAGAAGGTCTTAGAGAAAGTCATATGAAACCCAGATTCATAATGAAACATAAGGAATGTGCTGTTGATTAAGTATTTGTTTATTAACTGAGAAGGAGGGGGGGGGGTCTGCTGATATTGAGGTGGATTCATTCACCCTATTTCTGATGCCCCTGCAATGCACACACCTCTCCTATGCCAAAGTCATAACATTCGAAAACGTTAACTCTTGAAGTTGATAACAGTTGACATTGCAGGTTTATTTACATATTTCTCTAATATATTTTCCCAAAAAAGCCCCCTGGAATAGTCCTTAGTAGTCAATACAGAAGCATATGACCATTCTCTTATAAGATGGTAATGCAACTTTTCGTTTTAGCCATTGTGCCATTGCTCATCCCTTTGTCAATAACATGCACACATATTGGTGCACGCAGGTGTTTTATAGAACAAATAAAAGTAAACTGGTGATACTACAATCTAGGGAGGTGGGTTTGTGCACCCAGTCGGCGAAAACCATATTTATCATTAGATGATTCAATTTCTTAATTTTATATTTTATTTTAGGTTCTCCCAAGTTCTGATTATTGCAATATAGTGAATCTTTCCTGCAGAGTTATATTCACAAAAATCACCACTTTCTCTCATGCAGCAGTCAAGCATTTGCTGCATGGAGGCAACAGTCAATTTTTAAGCCATCGATGTCAACCCATCAGGTGTTCCAGCGCCTTTTGAGGTCACAGTTAAGAAGCTATCCCTTCAGAGATTGTTCAGGGCACCGATGTAGAAAAAGACATACCTTTTGTTAGAGACATTTTTAGAGTCTGTTGTAAGATGCTAAGAGTCATCATGATTGGGAAACGCAGATATTTATGTAGCAGTCTTACCTCGGTATGACTGAGAGGGCTCTGGGGACAGATGAGGAGGTGTTTGTTAGAGGGATCTGTGAACAGCTTACACTCCATTTATTGTCTAGCAAAGCAGGTACTGCTTTCCAAGGAACCTAAGTATTATGCACATCCAGATCTGTTCCTCAGAGAGTCGCAATCAGAGCAGGTGATGGAATGGTCCTTACGGGTAACACTGCAGTTTTCACCTGCTGGGCCAGCTACTTTGAGCAGCTGTTTAAGGCTGATCCTCCAGTTATGACATTAGATATGTCTGGGTCCACAGCTCTTGAGGCTGATCCTTCTATTAGTTGTGAACCACCCTCTATGACTAAGATTCCACAGAGGATGAATTAACTGAGGATATTGAAGGCTTCAGGGATCTGTGGTATCCAGGGTGAACTTCTCCAGGCTGGTGGTAAGCCTGTCCTCCTTGCACTGAAAGCAGCCTTTGCTATCATTTGGGAGACAGGTGTCATCCCCACTGACTGGAAAATTGGAGTTGTTGTCCCTATCTGGAACGGGAAGGGTGATCACCTGGATTGCGGCAACTATAGGGGGATAACACTGCTCTCAGTGCTGGGTAAGTTCCTTGGAAGGATCATCCTCAACAGGACATGCCATTACTTGCTCAACTACCAGTGACACCAGCATTCTGGTTTGATGCCTATGAAGTATACCTCCGACTGCATCCTGGCATTTAGAGTTCCCATCAAAAGCAAATATTGGAGTTTCTTTGCCTTTGTAGATTTTCTTAAAGCATTTGGTTCAGTTGATTGAGCTGCCCTGTGGGACATCCTGAGACTTCAGGGGATACCCCTGAAGTTGCTGGACATTATGGCCGGCGGGTACACTGGTCCTGTGAGTGCTGTACAAAGTGGAGGCTGAACCTTTGCATTCTTCCAAATGGATTCTGAGGTTCATCAGGGGTGTGTTCTTGCTCCTACTCTATTCAGTGCTTGCATGGACTGGGTGCTGAGCAGGGTTGTGGGGTCTAGCAGCTGTGGGGCATCTGTTTGGTGAAGAAAGATTCATTGATCTTGACTTTGCCAACGATGCTATGATCTTCTTGGAGTTGATGGAGGCTCTGATCAAGGCTCTTGAGAAACTGAGAAAGGAGTCTGAGTGTCTGGACTTGCGAGTGTCCTGGATTATGACCTCTTGGGAACAGCCATCAGCAGTGTGTCTGTCTCCAGAGAGGATGTCAGCTGGGTTGAGAAGTTTACTTATCTTGGCAGCAACATTCATGTCTCTGGTGACTCTTCCTAGGAAATCATGGATTGGGAGGGCAAAGAGAGTTATGAGGTCGTTGGAAAGGGGTGTGTGGAGCTCCTAACATTGTTGCTAGAGGACCAAGGTCCAAGTGTTTAGAGTCCTGGTGCTCCCTGTTTTTCTGTATGGCTGAGAGACTACTGGTTTGATTTTGTGTCGAATGAGCGGTTACTAGAGGAGTCCCGAATGAGGCACATTACTTGCACTATGAAGTAGCGTCAGTACGGCACTACACAAATGTGGCGCGTTTCCCTGAGGGTGATCTGGCTCACAAGATCCTCATTGCTGGGGATCCAAGTGGCTGGACCAGGCAAAGAGGATGCCCGCGTAACACCAGGCTGCAGCAGATAGATGGCCATTTCTGGAGAGTGGGGCTGCACCATGTGTTGGCCTAGGGGGGTCGCCAACCAGGATTCCGATGTGTTTTGCCGTATGGTGGGTGTGGCAACGTCCTACACCAATGCATACTCCCCAATCTGACCTGACCTGACCCACTGAATTCAACTGAATTGCCCTTAAAATTATCCCAATAGTTTTGAAAAGGGCATGGGTTGAGCATTGTGGAGGTTGAGGTCTCCACCCATTTAAAAGGGCCCATGGGGGTGTATTGGCTGGTTTTGATTGTTAGGGGGTTACCCATAATTCTCACCCATGAGCTGAGGTGTTTTCTTGTTTATACTTGAGGCATGGTGACATAGCACCAGCACAGTCAATGGATTCCCTTGACATTAGTAGCTATGGGAGGGAATATCTTGCAAGTATCATCACAGGAAAGGGACCATTAGTTCATAGGAAGAAACAGGATGAAATGTCAACTGTGGCATGAACAATCAGCCCAACAACACTGCAATGTACTGTAAAGGGAAACTCTGGAATACCTACAAAAATAGGCAAAATTCTTGGGTGGTAATATTGTGGTCAGATTCTTTGACAGTCTTTCCCAACTTGTGGGCCACATTTTATTGTCCAAACAGATTATCGCGATAATAAATACTAAACTGTCAAAAGTATCTGTTGCTTCCGTATCGTTTGGCTGGATGGCACAAAAGATAAAGCAAGCAGGAGGGCATAATTAAAACTGCGGTGAGCAGTTTGCTGTTACATTGCTAAAAGATGTTCTTTTATGCTTAGTAGCTTCATCTCTAGTCATAAAATATAAATCAAAACAGACATTGTGCGCACTGTCACCCTCCAGGAGCTGCAATCTGGTAAGACCTCCATCTCAGGGATTTCCACTTATGGCTTATAGTACCGAGGGTTAGTTTCACTACAGAAATCATTCCCAAAGGAGTGGCAGACAGACATGGTCAGTAGACACAGAGATGCTCACTATGCACTGAAAATTGATGCCTTTAGAACAACAATAAATTAATGAACCAATCTACACTGAAGATACTTCCATATTTATGTTCTACTTTGCATAAATGCATAAAATAGGTTGCTCAAGGGTTGAATAGGCAAATTGTGAAGAAGTACAGATTTTAAGCAGTGAAGAAGAAGACAGCTAGTCAGTACAGTAGTACAGAAGTGATCACACTTTGCGCAGGCCGTGTACGTTAAACATCTTGCATTTGATATTTAAAACCAAAAGACACATAAAGACCTGAGAGCAGTTTTTTTTGGTCATCTGTGATCACTTAATGTAATGTGAAACGTAGCGTGAGCGAACACACCTTCAGATCACCACCTATGATCAATAAAGCATTCATTGTCAGCTGTGGATTGCTACCCATTGCAAAATTACTTCTGTTCATAAATGGCCATCCTTAATCAAAAACGAGATCACATTCTAAGAAAATATTGAGTGTGTGTGGATTTATCCAATGAGACATAAAGGAAGTATCAACGAAGATATGAATCAGAAGAAATGCTTCATTTTAAGTATATTACTCTAAAAAGATATTGGGACAGTGTGTTCTCCACAGGAATATCCCTTAATACAGAAGCAACATATTGTGAAGTCTGGCTTAAAATGCTTTGTTTGACTGATATTATGTAATGAAATATTATTGCAGTGTCATATTGTATTTGCAGTGTCATTTTATTGCACTGGAATGGAGTTCCCTCTGATATGTCAGTGGGGATGTTTTATTCCCTGTAATCTCAATATATAAGAAGAGTGTCCATCCTGAGAGTATGTTCCAGAGTAGGTTAATTTCTGCAATCGCAGCATGTTAGGTTGGGGTGTCTTTTGTAGTGTCAGTGTGTTGGGGCTTTGTGTCCATTGTTTGACTGTGAAATAATGTAATGAGATATTTCACCACTCTCGTTGTCACAGTGGGTGTTACTTTGTTGTGCCAGTGTTAGTAAGTGGGGTTCCTATTGACGAGTCAGTGTTGGAGAGTGGTGTTCATCCTGAGAGTCAATGCCGAAGTGGGCTTCATCCAGTGGAGTAAATGTCCCTACAGTGGGACAACCGTCCAGTCTCAGCAGGTCACACTGAGGCTCTGTCTGCAGTTTCACTGTTTCACAATTGATTTTCGGCTGTACACCCAGTGGGCCAGTGTGGGTTCATCTTGTTGAGTTAATATATCAATGTGGACTTAATGTGTCATTGTGGGATTCATGCAGTACCATGCAACAAACTTAATGACTCAGAGTGAGCTTCTTCCTGTGGTCCCAACCACTATGCAGGACACTTGTATTGTCCGCTAGCAGTAAAACTGGGGGATCCTCTCACAGTCAAATCCATTCTCTCCTCACTTACCGATTTGTTTTCAATCCCCCTTGACTTGAATGAGAATGCATTCCTTCTCTGTTGCTGGGTGGTTGCCAGGCAACAAGAAGAGAGAAGCGCCAACAGTGGAGGTAAGAGAGACTTCAGTGTCTGGTGGGGGGACCTCAACCCTTGAATGTAGCCAGGTTTCGTTGAAGAATCTTACACATCACATGCACACACACACACACTTCTCTCATACAACCCCAACAGGCCTTTGTCATTAAGTAGTCAGTCACAGCTTTATACTGGGGTTCGCAGAATGAATGGAGTCAGATTTTGATAAGTGGTCACTTAAAAACAAAGGGAAAACATGCATACATATTACTATCAACAGAGTGGCATTGTTTGCTTGTATAACCCCTGTTCCTGCAACATTCCTCATCCAACATTTCAGAACTATGGTGTAAGGGCAATATTGGATACTCAAACACCTCTCATATATAAATGTCCTACATTTTAGCGGTATCCTCTGTCGGTAGTATTGTGGTTTATGATTTTTTGTTAAAAGCTCTGAATAACAAAAGCCATAATTAAATCAATAGCTGTGGATCAGTCAGTGAAAACATGTTTAGGAAAACAAGAGTTGTAAAATGTTTAGCAATGTGCTTAGGAATAAATGGCATGGTTATATATTCTTATATACATGATGTATGGTTATATATTCTTATATGTCCGTTATCCATTTGGCCAGGATGCCACAATGAGGTACCTGTAGGACAGTCAATGAGACTCGGTTAAGGGAAGTTCTCAGCATAACCGGTATCAGTGTCAACAGACACAAACTCTGTTTAGCATTTGTCAGATGGAGCAAAAATGGTAGTGAAGATTTCTTTGATTGCATGAATGAAGATCCTAACTGGTAATTCATTATGGGAGCCACACAATCCATTTTCAAAAGTCTCAGAAATGTGATCCTATTGAGAGTGATGATAACAATGTTATTGATTACGGTAGCTGAAAGATTTGCCGCTGCATCCTGATGTTTGATCTACCTTAGGCTCAGCCTTGGACAGAGTTTAGGGGTGGGATGCCACATCTCTTATGCTTTATAAAACCTTGCTTCAGCACATCTTTAGATTGAGGCCAGACCCCCCACTAGGCCTTGGACATGGGGCCTCAGTTGATTGGTCTGGGGTAAACTCTTTCTGAATAAATGTTGGCTCTCCCGTCTGCCTGGCCTCTGCCCCCCGTTCCGCCCTGCCGGAGACCTCTGACCCAGCAGAGAAAAGTTATCGGGGTGACAAGTGACTCTTCTCAGGCCTGCCGATGCCGCGAGGCTGGGAAAGTGCCCTGGAGATGTGTGCGATGGATGGGGCTGGAAGGGTGAGCGGGTCATCACACATAGAGGAGCAGGGTGGGGGCAGCGGCTGAGGCTTTGCCATGAATAGAAACCTTCCACAAGTGTCTCCCACACCCCATTGTCACCATGAGTGCCCATGGTAGAGAGGGCCCCCATTCCACTACTGTGAATGTCCCTCCTCCCCGGCCCCCCCTGACGCTGCCCGTTCGGCCAGCCTCCTCCTTAAACGGCATCGATTAATTTCATCATGCCCCCTTGCTCTGCCCTGTCCCTTGGCAGTGGTGCTGCATGACTTTTCTCAGTGTCACCAACCCCCCCGCAGACTGTGTTTGCAGACACTTGTTCGTAAAGCATGTGTTTCTGTGTGTTTTTGTGCTGCTTTGAAAGGCGCAGACTTCACACGCTGCTTCTCTGCTTCTGTGTAGGAGATGCTTGGGCTCTCTGGTGGACGTCCTGCTGGGGCCTATTGAGAAGCCTGTGCCTTGCATGCTTCCTAATACAGGAACTCCAAATATTCGATATCCAGGCAGCCTGCAATAAAAGATAATTAGATTAGTTTAATTTCAACTTTATGGTCATGGCACAATGTAGAAGTACTCAGAAAACTAAATGGTTTGATATCTTATCCAAAAGTGACAAATAATGCAAAAGTGTTACAAACAGCCATACAATATATACATGCGTAATAAATAAATAGGTAGTAAATGTATCCAAAATAAATGTACATCTTTAAGGAAAGATGTCTGTCTGTATATAATTTCTATTCATAAAGAACATTAGTCTGTTGATTATCATTTAAAGGTTACAGAAGTTTTCCCCATGACCCAACCATCACCTCAGAAGCCCTAAAAAGTATTACATCAAAACATCAGACCCTTAAGCAACGTGTCTGATAAAATCTCATTGTAAAGAATCACTAATAATTTTCCCTCATTATGAAGAGCAGAGTAAAGGGGAAATATTGCCATACAATAGTGCTCCCTGGTGGCAGATTATTAAAAGTAAGCTTCAAAATCGCATGCTTTCTAATACCATGTGACATAATTTATCATTATTAGAAAGCAACTTCTGAAAGCACCAGCCAGTGCATGCACACTCCAGTGTGAATTTCAGTCTGAAAGGATTTGTGTCATTCACTGGCTTTAAGATCCACTCAGTGCGAGCCAGATCAGGGAGGATATGCAAAATCAAGGATGAGCTGAGTACCAAGAGTCACATCCACAGAGTACTCTACTGGTTGGTTGAAACAAAACCTTGGTCTGGATTTGTACTTTCGGGGCCTGAACTTTCCACCTCTGTCTGTAATGTATTACTTACTATGAATAACTTCCCCAACATAGCTGGTAATCCTTGGGCCTGTTCTTAAGGCTCAGTCCCCTCATCATGTCATTCTGAAAGACTTAGATCAGTTACAGTGTAGGTATGTAGATCATGGCTTTAAGGGGCTCGATTTGATATGTCCACGTTTTATTTCTGGGTTTCGGATATTTCAGCCGTCATTTTGTCACCGGCTTTTCAGTTTGTGGTTAATTGCAGCTTTAGATAATGTGACTTCTCTAGCTGGTGGGACGTTGCAAAGTGTTTATTCATTTGTTTTTGCATTTCTCTATTTGACTTCACACCAATTTCCTGAATTCTTACACGGTATTGTTTAGTGGTCTCAGAAGCGTTTGGACAGAAACCTGGCATTAAGGATGGGCTGACCGGTTCGAGGGTTAGGGTTAGATATTTTAAATTACATATCTACAGTGTCATTTCCACATAATTCAATACAATCTGACGTGAATTTGTGTCCCAAGCATAAATTACTATTAAAAAAACCATATACATAAATTTGGCATCCTGGAATATACAGATTTGCCTAATTGCTTTCCCAGCACAACTCACTGTAAGTAGTAATGTACATCTCCATCATTGAGGCTGACGCGATACACATCTCGATGCACTACTAATGATCAAATACATTAAAAATGCATATGACTCAACTACCAATGTGCTACGATATGTTTCACTCCTTTCGCAATACAGTGTGATTCAACACGATTTTATACAGTATAATGCTATGTAACTTAATACTGTACTGATAGTTTGACAACAGTGGAGGACTGGTGATGGGAGACCGTGCTTGGGAAACATTTTTTTTCCAGAGAGGGGGAATCCATTTAAATGTATAATGATGGCTCATATTTCTAAATAATAAATACATAGGGCTTCTACTAATTACTAAATATTAATTAATCTGATTTTACCGATGCAAAAATGTTAGAAATGAGGCATCCCGAGATCTTCCCACATTGTGTTACATACTTTTTTAATCAGGGCAATTGCACCGTTGGTAGTCGGTGAATCATACCATCCCTAACTGTAAGTCATTCTCAGTGGTTTATAGGCTTCCATAATCTCCTAAATAAAATTATGCCCCCCTTGCATGGGATGAGAGTTTCTGGCAGTTCATGTTGGAACCAGTGTGACAACAGTGAGGAACTGGGAGGAAACATCTGACTTGCTAAAACCAGCTCAGAAAAATATAGGCCTACTGATTGCTTTTTCTCATTATGAATACACGTTTTCCCTTGCCCGGATGCGGGTCACCAGGGCCCCCCCCTGGAGCCAGGCCTGGGGGTGGGGCTCGATGGCGAGCGGCTGGTGGCCAGGCCTATACTCATGGGGCCTGGTCGGACGCAGTCCGAACAAGGCACATGGGTCCCCCCTCCAATGGGCTCACCACCCATAGGGAGGGGCCATAGGAGTCGGGTGCCATGTGAGCTGGGCAGTGGCCAAAGGCGGGGACCCTAGTGGGCTGATCCTCGGCTGCAGAAGCTAGTTATAGGGACATGGAATGTCACCTCTCTGATGGGGAAGGAGCCTGAGCAGGTGTGCGAGATTGTGAAGTTCCAGTTGCCTGCAGGGAGAGGCCGTGAGCGGAGGTGGGCATACTTATTGCCCCCTGGCTGAGTGCCTGTACATTGGGGTTTACCGCAGTGGACAAGAGGGTAGCCTCCCTTCGCTTTCGGGTGGGGGGACGGGTCTTGACTGTTGTTTGCGCTTATGTGCCAAGCAGCAGTTCAGAGTACCCACCCTTTGTAGAGTCCCTGGAGGGGGTGTTGGAGAGCGCTCCTCCCGGGGACTCTCTTGTTCTGCTGGGGGACTTCAATGCTCACGTGGGCAATGACAGTGAGACCTGGAGTGGCATGATTGGGAGGAACGCCCCTCCCGATCTGAACCTGAGTAGTGTTCTGTTGTTGGACTTCTGTGCTCATCACGGATTCTCCGTAATGAACACCAAGTTCAGGCATAAGGGTGTTCATATGCGCACTTGGCACCAGGACGCGGTAGGCCGCAGTTCAATGATCGACTTTGTAATAATGTCATCGCACTAGCGGCCACATGTCTTCGACACTTGGGTGAAGAGAGGGGTGGAGCTGTCAACTGATCACTACCTGGTGGTGGGTTGGCTCCGCTGGTGGGGTAGGAAGCCGGCCAGGCCTGGCAGGCCCAAGCATATACATATAGTGAGGGTCTGCTGTGAACATCTGGCGGAATCCTCTGTCAGGAGGAGTTTCTCCCACCTTCGGCAGAGCTTCTCCTATGTCCCAGGGGAGGCGGGGGACATTGAGTCCAAATGGGCCATGTTCCGCGCCTCCATTGTGGAGGCGGCTTACCGGAGCTGTGGCCGTAAGGTGGTCGGTGCCTGACATGGTGCATCCCCGAGCCCACTGGTGAACACCGGTGGGGAGTGATGCTGTTAAGCTTGTCTTTTTAGCCTGTGGGACTCCAGAGGCAGCTGACAGGTACCAGCAGGCAAAGGAGGGTGCGGCTTCGGCGGTCGCTAAGGCAAAAACTCGGGTTTGGGAGGAGTTTGGTGAGGCCATGAAAAACGACTTCCGGACGGCTTCGAGGCAATTCGGGTCCACCAACCGGCGGCTCTGGGCGGGAAAGCGGTGCAATACTAACACTTTATGGTGGGGATGAGGTGCTGCTGACCTCAACCCGGGACGTTTTGGGTCGGTGGAAGGAGTACTTCGAAGACCTCCTCAATCCCACCGACAATGTGGAAGCAGAGTGTGGGGACTTGCGTGTGGACTCTCCAATCTCTGGGGCAGAGATTGCTGAGATGATTAAAAACCGGTGGATGAGGTCCACCCGGAGTTAAGTTCTTTAAGGCTTTTGGACGGAATTTCTAGGCGCAGCCAGGGCATTGAAGGTGTCTGGTTTGATGACCTCAGGATTAGGTCTCTGCTTTTTGCAGATGATGTGGTTCTTTTGGCCTCATCGGATCGTGACCTTCAGCTCTCGCTGGGACAGTTTGCAGCCGAGTGTGAAGCGGCTGGGATGAGAATCAGTACCTCCAATTCCGAGACCATGATCCTCAGCCAGAAAAGGGTAGAATGCTCTCTCCGGGTCAGGGATGGGGTCCTCCGCCAAGTGGAGGAGTTTACGGACCTTGGGATCATGTTCACAAGTGTGGGGACGATGGAATGGGAGATCGAGAAGTGGATCGGTGTGGCGTCTGCAGTGATGTGGGCATTGCATTGGTCTGTCATGTTGAAAAAAGAGCTGAGCCAAAAGGCAAAGCTCTTGATTTACCAGTCGATCTATGTTCCTACCCTCTATCCTACCTATGGCCGCCAGCGAAATGAGTTTCTTCCGCAGGGTGACTGGCTCTGCCTTAGAGATAGGGTAAGGAGCTCAGTCATTCGGGAGGGACTCAGAGTAGAGCCACTGCTCCTCCGCATTAAGAGGAGCCAGATGAGGTGGCTCGGGCATCTGATTAGGACTCCTGGCGAGGTGTTCCGGACATGTCCCACTGGGAGGAGGCCCTGGGGAAGACCCAGGAGACGCTGGAGGGATTATGTCTCTTGGCTGGCCTGGGAACGCCTCGGGATTCCCCCAGAGGAGCTGGAGGAAGTGGCCGGGGAGAGGGAAGTCTGGGTTTCCCTGCTGAGACTGCTGCCTCCTGGATGAATGATTGCTTTTTCAAACAGTTGAGTGCAGCTTTAGGGAAAAAAGTACTTATTAAAATAATAATAAATGATATAATTTCATAAGCTATAAAATATAAATGAATAACATAGTTGTATAGTACTCGATCCCATCACCAGGCTTATAGGCGTCTGAATTACGCACATTCTTTGCACACATATATCTGGCGTGTTTTCCCCTCTTCCTCTGTTCTGGTTTCTTCCTGCCATCTATAAATGTCCTAATCAATGCATAAAAAGCGACTGTCCCATATATATGACTGGATTATCAGTTTTAGTCTTTGCATGGCTATTCATCAAACACACAGCTGCACAGCTTCAAGCTTCACAAACACAAGCCTAACAGTATTTTCATGGACAATAAGCAGTGGGAAGAGAGAAGAACAAGAGTATTCTCTGTTTATTTCCCAGAAGCACTCATCTAATGCACTATCAGGATCTATGCAGGTCTGTGCACTATTCTAGGAAAAACAAAGCATAAACACCAGTCCACTGCAGCACACAACTAAGCATAAGCCTTGGACACATAGCCAGAACAGGAGTCTAACTCACAAGCCTGGAGCTATGAAACCATAATGTTACCCACAGAGACACTACTCTTTCTGCAAGTGGAATCCAAATAGAAGCAAATCTGATTTTAAAACATTTTTATTGCCTTTAATGTTTCATTTTCATATGCTTCTAAGTATATATCTGTGTGTTAGATTTCATCTTTTTTTTTTAATAAGTGTAAAAGAAAAGTAACATAAGTTTTGCTTAGTAGTTCATTTTCCTTCATTATCCTGCCCCTTTAAATGTGGCACATTTCGTTTCTGTGTACGCTCTCAGTTGCCGTAGTGACGCCTGGGTACTTTTATAAGTTGCAGCATAACAAAGTGCAAATCAGAATTTCCCGGAAGGGTAGTAGTAGGCATTACTATGCCTCCGAAGAGTAAGGGCAAGAATAAAAGTTCTGATAAAACGAAGAAGGATGACACGAATTCACGGGAGAGAATCTCTGAGGGGCCGCTCACTGAAGTTGATAGAGAGTATTACCGCGCGCAGATAGCGGACTTGGAGCGCCGGCTACAGAAGTGAGTGAGATCTTTGATTTAGTGCATAGTTTTGGTGCAGTCTCATATAAAGCGATGCCATGACTGCTTCAACTCCGTTAGAACAATGCATCAAACCGTATACTCACGTCTTTCTAAGTAATACATGTTGAATTAAAATGAAAATACAAAAACAACATTGTGTTTATAATTGAAATTATAGCTTTTGTACGTGTAGCCTACTTAAATGTTTTTCAAACAAAATATTTAAAAACTTATTTTAAAAAAGGTACTTAAAATGTAGTATTAATATGACCAACACATGCCTCATTTTAAAATATAAGCAAGTCCTTTAACCGTCAGCTCAATGGGCGCTGCTGCTGGTGGCTCTCCTTCACCGCCAAGCATGATCTCATACAAATATGTGTCAAAATGTGGTACGCGAAAAGAGAATTTCCCCACCGGCATTAATAAAATGTCATTATTATTACTATGTTCACATACCATGTTTATCTGGCCTGTAGGGGGTGCAATTTCACTGCGTGCACCCACAGTAAAATCGCCTGTGGTTGCCTCTGTTCAGGTACCAGCACAAATGCGATGAATTGGAGGTGAAACAGAGGGACTTCCACATCCAGTACAATGATTTGGAGAAAGAGAAAGAAGACATCGTACAGTACCTGAAACGCTCTTGTGCCCAGAAAGAGAAGGAGCTGCTAGAGCATTCTGAGGAACTTGCAGAACTCCAGAAAACCAAGGATGCACAAAGGGACGCCTTTGAGAGGCAGCTAGCTCAGTTCCAACGAGAGCTCCAGCAGAGCAAGGACCAGCTTAGTTCAGAGAACACAGTTCTAGGTGAGAGCCTCACGTTTGTTTTCAGGTGAATATCATGTGTAAAGCTAAACAATGATACACATGATGTAAGAATAATACAGACACACACACGCTCTGTACTCACACACATAACATCAATCAATATTATATGGCAATAATGAGCAATCACGCGTCCATATTTAAGACTGCACAGGTATTAATGCTGTTCTGATAAGCTGAAACCCAGCACTGGGAGAATGAAGGGGAATTGGCACTGTGTGGTCAATTCTGGTGTTTTCTGTTCAGCTGGTAAGCTGGCTGCTCTGCAGGAGTTTCAGCTGCAGAAAGAGGAGCTGATGGGAAACCTTTCAGCCATGAAAGAGCAGCTGGAGGAACAGAAGGAGGAACACAGGAATGTCATCTATAACCTGGAGAAGAAGGCAGTACTGGACAATGACAGGTCTCTGTTTAGGTGTTCGGGGTGTCTCTTCGATGTTTGGGTATGGCCAGCTGATCAACGGGATGCACGGTGATGCATCCTGTTCTGTGGAGTCCGTAAGCCCATTTTGTGCTCCCCCTACAGGTTGAAAAAGGAGATGCATCAGCATGTCACTTCCGTGGCGGCGGAGTTCCGGCGCGTCTCAGACATGAAGATGCCACTGACCACCATGAGGGCCATCAAAGAGAATGTGTCTCTGACAGCGCAGCTGCGGAATCTATCTGAGAAGAGCCAGCAACTGATGGAGGAGAACCAAGCTCTGAGAGAGAAAGAGAAGACACTCAAGCGGGAGCTGGAGGTGTTGGAGCCTTTGCTAAAGAAGATGACCTTCAAGAGTGTCTGCAACCAGAAGGTAGAACTTGAAATTCCTGGCTATGATAAGCCTAGTCTAATGTACAGACATGACCTGACATGGGAATTGTCTATACATCCACATACATGTCGCTAATCTAGTACAGGGTTATGGTGAGTCTGAAAGCTATCCCAGGAAGCACAGAGACCCTGCATAGAAAGAAAATAACTATAGTATAGCACAGTGTTTCTCATTCTGGTCCTTGGGGACCCACGGTCGGTCCATGTTTTTGCTCCTTCCGAGCTCCCTTCCAGCTCCTGTCAGGTACCTGGGAGAGAGCAAAAACAGGGACTATCTGCCAGTCCCTGAGGACTGGATTGGCAAACACTGGTCTAGCATATTTGGCAACAGGTCTATGCTCCAATATAAATTGTTCACGTAGTATGACTGAAATTAGCTGCCTTGCAAAAATGCATTTTTTCCCATTATTTTGGAATTTTCAATGAAACGTGCATCACCTCATGACTGGGAGAACTACAGTGCTATACTGGTTAAACTTTAGTTTAGGTATTAAATCGAGACGCTTATTTCAACAACAACAAATATTGTTACAAATGTCTTATCAGACAGTTTGTTTTCTCTTGGCCCTCGTGTTCTATCTGGTTATTCCATAGATATTTTCAGTGAACCTGTCTTATAGGTACCATGCAAACCCCACCCATGTAAAAGGAGTGACATTCAAATAGATATAACAGAGGTAACAGTGCTTCCCACTGAGCCATTGTACTGAACTGGACCTCAGCCTTTTACAGTAGAGGTTCCCAACCCCCAATCCCAGTCTGAGGTCAGTATTACACTTGCCCCTTGAGTATTTAGGGTTTTGGGCTAAATTTTGGGAATGCCTATTTAAGGTTTATTTAAACATTGCCCAATGGCCACTTTCTCTGCTCCAGGTGATTCAGCAGCTGACTGAGAAGTGTAAGCAGCAACAGGTAAAATTAAAAGAGCAAGAGAAGAGTGACAAACAGCGCCTCCAGCTGCAGGAGGACCACAGTGCATTACAGCAGGATCTCAGTAACCTTAGGTGATTTGGAGGGTAAAACTAAGAAAAATAAATCCAGTAAATCCTTCAGGAACATAAGATGTTGTAACAGTACGAAATATATGAAACATAAAGAGTTATTAAAGGCATCACAGCAGAATTAACTGTTAAATTTGTATTTCTAAATAAAACAAAGAAAACAAGACTGAATCGAAACTCCCCATGTACTTACACTGTAAGTAAAACTGGAGCTGAAAATGCTGAACAGCAGTGATGCAGCCTTAAATTATGCAGTTCACAGTAATTTGGTGCTTGAGGAATTACCATATATTGGGATAAGGAAAATATAAGCATATGTATCTAATGCTAATATTAATGTGTATTTTGAAATGAATATTGAAATGCATGCAGTATTATTTGTACTATTAAATTATTCAGCTGAAGTAATTATTTATCAAAGGGTAAATCAGAACATACTATTGCATTCTTTATTTAAAGTCTAAATGTACTTTGTATGCTGGCAGCGAGAACCAAATTCTGTAATGCAGTAAGGAATGAGTGGTGTTGCTTCTAAAGGCCAGCAGAGGGCAGAGACGTGAAACAAAGCGGCCCACATCTTTTATCAGATGCGTGGGTGTTAATGGTCTTTGCTTTAACACCCTTGTTCTTCCATATATAGAGGCTCACCTTGAAGCACATAGTGTACTTAACATAGTATGTGTTCAGGGAGGAGCTGGCCACTGTGCACGAGGAGTCCCAGCAGAACCGTGCTGAGGTGGACAGGCTGAGAAAGGGGCTGAAGCAGGAGAAGGTGCTGAGGGGCCAGTGGGAGACCGTGCTGGAGGAGACTGCCAGAGCTCTGAAAGAGGTACTGCAGCTGAGAAGGGGGACCAAGCTCGGGACGAGGGAGGTTGATTAATAACAGATTCAGCTAATAATTTGAACTGTACTTAAACAACCCTAAGGAATTGTAATAAAGCCATGTCGGTAATGCTCCTGGTAGAATTTGTACTCTCACCTTCACCATCTTTTCACTTTTTCTATGTTTTTTCTTTGTATCGATACTTAACATAAAGGAGCCACCATTGCTTGTCGCTCAGAATAGGACCTTTCTGCACACACTGCCGCAGACTTGGCAGGTGGCTCTGGGCTTGCATTTCCAGGAAGCGCAAGAGGAGGGAGACTCTGCACAGAAGGCCCTGGGTCACCACACTCAGATGATGCACAGACTTCTGGCTGTACTTGAGAGCACCGGCCTGGCGGGGGAGGGATCTACCCTGGCTGTCTTACTGAGAGAAACAGTTACTCTCCATCAGCACAAGGCCTGGATGAGCCTGGAGCACTAGAAGCCTTTCCTGTACGACTGCAACGACATTAGCAGAATATTATTTGACAGATTTATTCTTTTAATATATCAAGATTTAAACAGTCATCTGTGTAATGATTTAATACTTAATCCTGTAGTTTCATCTCTGGGGCTGAAGCTTTTATTCTCATGCTCGTCTGTGTCTGTTTTTTTTTTCCTCATGTTCCTACGAGTTTTCTATAGATACAGTGAGGAACATAAGTATTTGAACACCTTGTGATTTTGCAAGTTCTCCCATGCACTTAGATATCATGGAGGGGTCTGTAATTCACATTGTAGGTGCATTCCCACTGTGAGAGACAGAATGTAAAAAAAA
>JABFDZ020000044.1:32846322-32861384 GCA_019775955.2 Pollimyrus isidori | reverse complement strand
CACCGAAAGAAACACATGAAACAGAGATAGATAGAGGCACCGAAAGAAACACATGAAACAGAGATAGATAGAGGCACTGAAAGAAACACATGAAACAGAGATAGATAGAGGCACCGAAAGAAACACATGAAACAGAGATAGATAGAGGTACCGAAAGAAACACATGAAACAGAGACGGGGTTTTTGCAAATTATGCCCTAAGTCATGGCACTGGTATTCGGATTATACCCATGACTAGCCAACTCTCAGAGACCCAGCCCATTCTCCTAAATTGGTCCTTCAAAATAAAGCATATGCAGCTCAATTACCCCAATTGTTTACATGTTGCAATAAACCAAAAGGTTGAAATAGCTATTAAATACCTGAAATACACCTGTCACCAGGGAGCCCTTAAGGTGACAATTCACCTTTTTAAATTGGCGAACTGCCTATAATAACAATGAATAAAAATCTTTAGTTCTGTACCTGTAGCAATCAGGAGTTTGTGGTTGTGTGATAGCTTAAACCTGTCTTTAAAGCCATGAGAGTTGTGTGAAGTTATGAATATCCTTCATAACCCAAAAGAAAGAACACTTTCTAGTACAGTAACAAATGGTTTTTAAGCACAAGAACTGTACCTACACCAATTATTTACCCTTGGACAATATGCAACATTTAATGCTTCATAAACTCAGTCAAAACACCTAACTTTACGATACTAGTGTGGTCTAGGGGCAATTTTAGGATTTGAACCCATAGGTTCACCCATAGCCCTGATGAAATATGGGACTAAATCAATAAATCAATAAATGGATTTAATAAAGTTTTTTTTTTCAGCAGGGCTGAGGCAAAAATAGAGTGCCTGAAGGTTTATATAATCTAATCTCCTGCACAGTTCACAGGATCTTGAGTGATCTACCCAAAAGTTCAGATGTATTTTCGAAAAATGATCCATCTGAATATTTGAAATGTTCCTTGAAATTGAGCTATTAGGGAAAAATAGGATGTAGAATCACCCATGGGGTGGTCTTTACTGAACTGGGCCTATGCACAATAATTACAGCTTCAAGTTCCATTACAGTGAGATGAATACTTCAGTGGTATTATACTGAGATAAGTACCTCACTGGTATTACAGTGAGATGAATACTTCACTGGTATTACAGTGGGATGAATACTTCACTGATATTACAATGATAAAGTGATAAATAGCCAACACCTATAGATTATTATAAGCCAATAACTTCTTGTCAGCATTGCATACACTGATTGGAATAGATCGCAGAGACTCTATATCAGGCTCATGGATGCAGCAAAACATAGTGTATGTCCCCCTCCATGAAGTCTTTCTATACTGGACCATTTCAGTCAAAAAATTATGAATGCAGTGTGTTATCACAGTATTCTCTCATGCTTTACTTTGCATAAATAACACTTTGAATTCTGTCTGGCAGCACAGAGCCTACCATATTATAAATCACACTTTTCCAGTAACAAAATGCATATGGTTTAATGTGGGTTTTAGAAGCGCTTGATTTGGATGTGGTAAGGAAGGAAAGGATCTGAAAATTGCGCAGAGATGATTTTGAGCATGTACAGTATGTGCCCTGCAATGGACAGGGAGAGGCTGTTTGAAGATGGATGGATGGAATGAGAGACGAACATACATCACATCACTGAGTCCTTTCACTAGCTCATTGACAGCAAAATGCTAAGTCCATAGCTCCTGGACAAGCAGTGAGAGTTCTTTCTCTCACAGCATGAGTCTGTTTATGACATAGAGGGCTGAATATGAACCGTGTATTTGGCGTGTTGGTTTACTGTAAGATACCTATGGGCTAAGGACATGCTCCCGTTTTGTATAATTTGTAAATGACACCTCAAGATGCTTAAACTTGTCCACCAAGCACAATCTCTCCTGTCTTGTACAAATACAGCTGGTCAGTCTTTTCTTAGAAGTACCTATGGCCTCTTGGACTTTGGATCTCTTGTCTGATTAAATTGTTAGGTGGTGTGCAAATTTTGTATTTATCTATGGAAGTGTGTCAGAAGTAAATGTCTAATCAATCTTTATGTTCTTCAGTTTTAGCCCTGCCTGGTCGTTATTCAATCTTCGTAGAAGGAAGGCTTTTGCTGCACAGACAATCAAATCAAGGCAAACAAGATATGTGAAGCCTACGGCCTACACATCTGACAGTGACGATGACCGCAAGGATTCTGAAAAAAACCACGATTAGATTAGTGAGTCGACAGAGTCATGTACAGTATCTATCATACTTCATGTCGAAACGTGACTATTTCAGCTGATTTATGGTGGGTTACTGCAAAGGGTTAAATACTTCATTGACATTAAGGGAATTTTCATTCCTTCCATTGCAATAAATTTGGTCAGCATAAGAACATAATGTATAGCGATAAAACAATGCTAACATTTATTAATCAGATTGTGTTTATATAGTACAAATAATAAATTAAGTTCTTTAAGTTTATGGAAGCTTAATTTCTTACATAAACTAAAATAACCTAATCTCAAACGTTTTTTTTCATATTTTACTGATTTTCGAGTTAGGTACTGTATTGTTTTCCTCGCTTAGGATTCTAAGCCTAAACAGCACAATCTCACTAAATCCATGAAACCCCACAATCTTTTCTGGTTCAGCCACCTGTATTGTTGCAGTATGACACCACTATATGGGAGATCAGCCTTCATTATTCCCAGTCCAGCGCAATTCCCTCTAGCAAACTGCACTCTAACAGTAGGCTGCAATTTGTATCCCTTACTGCAGCAACAAAAACCACTGGATCAGAAGTTACACATACTGTTTCTCTGGATTCAGGGAATTTTATGCAACTTTATGCAACTATTTACTCAAATATTTGACACAGAGCGCAGACAAAGCAGTTATTGCTCTAAAGTATCCTATCCCACATAAATGCCATATCTTCTGCCTGATCATCCCCAAGCCTGCTGGGGACAGATACCACAGCAAACAGGCAAAAGAGGGCCCATCAGGCTGCTCCAGAAGATGTATATGAGGGAGTTCAAGTGTGGGGGATTACAGGAGATGGGAAGAAGCCCAGAGATGGGAACAAGGTTTCCAGTCGAGGAACATGCTAGGAGCCAAAGAGGAGACAGGAACCAGGACACAAAAACCGGGTAGGTTTGCACATTATAGCCAAGCTGATTTTTTCCAGAACGAACCAAGTAGGACCGAACCTTGAACAAAGCTTCATCCACTTTTGGACTTCTGTATTCTACATGAATGAGCCGTATAGCTAACAATTTATGAATTGAGGACACATTACTGATTAGATTTTGTGACTGGGACTTTGTGACTGACTGTCAATAATCATCATTCCTCAAGATCTGACTTTTACTTTGTGCTAATCATGAAATGATTTTTTCATTTATATATTCATTATAATGGATCAATAGGCTGTTCACTGCAATTAGGTCATGGGATAGATAAACGTGTGTGAAGGGCCATTGCAGCCTTTTCTTACTACACAAGTCTTATCCTGCTTTATAATTCATTACCCATGAGTCTGACTGTCTACGCATGATAAAGAAGCCATTTTGTACCAGTCAGCAAGGTCTCTTGCATCAGTAAACATCTGTCTCATAGGTGAAGGGCCTAGTGGATACCTAGTGCTCATGTAGGGTTTCTCTTCTCTGATTTGTTAACGCATCATATTTGTTAACATGATTGGTTAAAAGTGTGATGTTACTTGTGTAATTGTGTAAGAAATTATACTATACAGCTCTGGATAAAAAATTAGGAGGCCAAAATTAAAATTTGTAGTTCATTTATTTCTCAGTCTTTGGGATTTGTCAATGAATACTACAGATTATTTATTTATTGCAAACCACAGCCTGGTACTTCTCTGTCTGACATTAATGAAGGGCTTCTTCCTTGCTTTATCGGACTTCAGTCCTGCTTCTAGGAGCCTGATATGAGCTGTCCTAGCAGTGCACTTTACACCTGTACTTAATGTTTCCCGTTCCATTTGAAGGTCACTTGATGTCATCCTAGGATTTATGAGAAGCTGCCGGATAAGTTAATGGTCATCTCTGCCATTAGAACATCGCTTCTGCCCTCTGCCTGGCTGGTCTCTGTTCATTCCCAGCGTCTCCTGCTTCACCGTATTCTTGTGTACTGCTGTCTTAGAAACTTTGAACCTGGAAGCAGCCTGCTGCTCAGCGTGACCTTCTGCCAGCAGAACCAGGATTAAACCTAAATTTAAAAATGCAGATAAAAAAAAATACAGAGTGTACTTTTAATTTTTTCCAGAGCTGTAAGTAACAAGTTAAAAGGTAAAACAAACCATAATAAGCATAATAGACGGAACCATCCGGTTCTTCTTACTTTAAAATCAACATGCATTGAAAAAAGGTAACTCAGCACATCAACATAAGGTTTACTGATGCATTATTGGTACAATGGAGATGTATGACAAAGCCATCTGAATGTGATTATCTATAAAGAGCAGGGACATTAACGAGGACAGCAGAATGATAATGGTTTAGTATCCGTGTTTGGTTTAGTATCCTTATGTCTCTGAAGGGTTCTTATGAACCCTGGGCATCAGATTCATTTTGTTTTGGGTTAGTGCTGCTTTTATTTAAAGACGTCCTGCGGTGAGGATAATGGCATGTCAGGTGGGGACTTTGACATGGGGAGGTGCTCTGGCACCTTTTTAGACCGGATACCCAAATCAAACATTTTCCCCATGCACTCAGGAACATATTTAAAGCAGCTTTGTCTTGCACACAGTCACACTCTGATGCACAGGCATAGTGACATTAATATTCAAGGCCACTGACATGGCTGTGTTTTCGTTGCTGCAATACCAATGTTGGCCAGCAGGAAGCAGCAACACATTACATCTCAGGAGATGAGCAGGGAGAGTGTTCAGTGTGAGTGAAGCAACTGTAGGTAACAATATGGAGACAGCACAAGAGGCAGCAAGACACTGCTCATCTGACAGGCGGCTCTGCTAACATTTAATCTTCATTGCCTCTAGGTTTCAAGCCTGTCATGTTGCAAGCTAGTGAGGTAACATTCTATTCTGTTTGATAAAAAATCTAAATCCTTGCAAACTACAGCAGTCTGAATGTCACACCATTCTGGCTGCTTCCGTGGCTTTTGTTTACTTGAGCCATGATGGATGTTTGCCGCTGCTCCTCTCTTTATGCGAGGCCGTGTGTGAGCCTGCCATCCACAGAGCGCTGCGCTTCCCCCGGAACGCTGACAGCAGTGACGGAGCAGCTCGCTTCCTAATTAGGAGCGATGTCGAGAATCTCCCGGAGCGGAGCGACCCGGTTCGGCGGTGAGATAAAGCAGAGATCCAAAGCAGCATGACCAAAGTAGGAGCTCAGATGCGCCTCAGTCAGGCAGAACGGCCGCTCAGTTCTTGTCTGGGGTCGGCGCTACAGTATATATATTTGTTTTTACATAAAGATGGGGGGCTCGGGGGGGGGGGGTGTGGATCAGCAGGTTAGGGTGCTGAACCTGTGATCAGAAGGTTCAAATGCCACAGTCAGCAGAGTGATTTCACCACTGGGCCCCTGATCGAGGCCCTAATCTCTCGATTCCTCCAGAGACTCTCCAATCCGGCTTACTCAAATATGTACATTGTATTGGATAGATAAAATGTTAAATTAGCTTAAGAGTGTGCATGTCTGTGTGTGTGTGTATGCGTGTCTGTGTGTGTGTGTGTGTGTGTGTGTCTGTTTGTATGCGTGTCTGTGTGTGTGTGTCTGTGTGTGTGTATGCGTGTCTGTGTGTGTGTGTGTGTGTGTGTGTGTCTGTGTGTATGCATGTCTGTGTCTGTGTGTATGCGTGTCTGTGTGTGTGTGCGTGTCTGTGTGTATGTGTGTGTGTGTCTGTGTGTATGTGTATGCGTGTCTGTGTGTGTGTGTCTGTGTGTATGTGTGTGTGTGTATGCGTGTCTGTGTGTGTATGCGTGTCTGTGTGTGTGTCTGTGTGTATGTGTGTGTGTGTATGCGTGTCTGTGTGTGTGTGTGTCTGTGTGTGTGTGTCTGTTTGTATGCGTGTCTGTGTGTGTGTATGCGTGTCTGTGTGTATGTGTGTGTGTGTCTGTGTGTATGTGTATGCGTGTCTGTGTATGCGTGTGTGTGTATGCATGTCTGTGTGTGTGTGTGTGTATGCGTGTCTGTGTGTGTGTGTGTGTATGTGTGTGTGTGTGTCTGTGTGTGTATGCGTGTCTGTGTGTGTGTGTGTGTATGCGTGTCTGGTTTACTTTGTCCTTTTTGAAAACATCCATCCTGTCATCTGGGACTTGGGCTCAGCCAGGAAAGACTTCTTCACCAGACGGAGCCTTTTGCTGTAGCTGTGTTTTGGTCCTGGACCGGCCTCGCCGACAGCCCCACTATGGGGACGCAGTATCCATCCAGCTGCTTCTGCCTTACTGATGCCGCAGATGATTTAATGAGCACCTTGATGCATGAATCGTCCTCCTTTTTTGGAGTAGCTGCTATTCTCTGGGAACGTCGTATCTATATCAGCTCATCAAATGAAAATGAAAAGCTACTGGTACCATTTTCCTGGTTATGTTTCCAAAACCTTAAAGTAACACATGACCCAACTATCAGCTGAAGGGCTTCTCCTTCTTAGAAGCCTCAGCGGTGAAAGGGGGGCACCTGTCCCGCCCCGAATGCTTGAAAGAGGAGCTGCTCCCCTGAGAGGAGCTGCTCTGCTGGGAGGAGTGACTGTGTAATGCTCCCCCCAGGAACCTGTCACGCACAGCTGCCTTTCCGAACAAATGGCCCCACGCTGTTTACGCCTGGCTCATGTGATTTGCTTCCAGGCAGCTCTGATCGTGTATCTACTGGGCATTTCTGCTAGAGTGTGGGAAGGACCCTGGGCTGAGACGGAGGTGGGGGGCTGGTGTCTCTGGGTCGGGACAAGGCCTAAGACCCTGTGGACACCTGGGCAAGGCTGCTGAGATATGTTCTTCTGCAGCACTGAATCTTGAATAAATTGTTCAAAATTCCCCTTGCACAGTTTGTTCTCCTTCGCAATAGGAAAGACTAGTAATTCTCCCTCATGTGCAATAATGGCAAAGGTCTCACTCTCTCTGTCAGCTCCTTCCTTTTCACTGACACCAATGAGTCACGTCCCATGTGCTCAGCACACACCGTAAATAATGAAGGGAATTATGCCCATGTAGGTAAATCCTTCTGTATCACTTTCCTCGCTTTCAGCCATTTCTCTAGTACAGGGTCACAGGGAAGCCATCCCAGGCAGCAAAGCGCACCAGGCAGAGGGTCAACCAGGACCCCCAGTCAGTTACAGAGCAACACACACAGTTTAAAGTTTTTTTGGACTTCAGCAGGAGACCAGAGTACCTGGAGTAGCCATGCAACACTACAACATGCAAACTTCATACTCAAAAAATCGATCAATCGATCAATCATTCTATCTATCTATCTGGTTGCCAACTGGTTGGAGTGAGATTTTCAATTCGAGGCCCACTCATGCACATGCATTAACATGTATGAAATAGTTTAATTGGCTTCAAATTGTCTGGATTGTACACTGCCCCAACACTTTTGATGTAGATAATTTTAGGATAAAGATTGAATATTATACATTAGCCGTAAGATTTCTTGCGTGAGCGTGGGGATCTGAAAGCCCGGAGTGTCACGCCAGATGCCTGAAAGTTGGCGACCCTGCATTTATGTATGTGTAGATAGCTGATTTCTCAGTATAGCCAGCTAGTTCTATGAGATACCTCTCCCCCAGTGGATTTTTTCAGGCTTGCTTTCCCAGCTGTTAAACTGCAAGCCATGGCGTCAGTTCACTATCATCAGCGAGTCTCCGAAGCGTGGGCCACATCAATATCTTGACCCATATTCTTGGAATGCACTGGGACTGGACATTTAAATATCTATATATTTTCTTTGAGCTACTGTATGTGCGCTTACAATCCGCTCCATGAGGTCAGTGTTAAGTGCAGAACGTGTCGAGGTTTTGAAATGCGTTCCCCTTGGAATGTGCTCTCACCCAGTATCTCCCTTATCTCCTCTTGTCCTTACAGACGTCCACTCCCACTTCATATTTCCTTTTCCTTCCTGTCCTTGTGTTCCTGCAGTTCTGTCCTTGGTTTTTTTTTTTACTATGCTAATGGCAATGTATTTCATTTGTGTAAATAAAAATAGCTTTCATGCACGTTAATGAGTTATGGTCATATGAAGCTGAAGAACGTAGCATGCTCTGAGGCGGGAATGACTTATTCTGTACTATGACTGAGGTTACAGGGCCAGGAATTTTTTTGCAATCGATGCTTAACGTTGCTGTTTTTATTGGAGTGTGTCTGCATTAATCTCTTTCCAGCTCTGAGGAATAAGGGTAAAATGTCCAGTCAGGCTGAACTATTTTAAATGGCAGAAATTCAAAAGTCTCCTCCCAGACTGCCTCTGATTGTCAGTCACAGCATGTGAATCAAGGTAAATGAGACACCGATGCTGCAAAAAATCTTGCATCTCCTCCCACTGCCGTAGATGAAGATATAACCATTGTGTTGTCAGTAGGCATTGGGCTTGCTGTGAAGGTGTTGAGGGCAACAACCAGCTTCCTCAGGCAATTATTAATATTGAAATCGGTTAAGAAATGCACATTAATCAGCCTAAGTTTTATGTTTCTCACCAGGTCCTTCAAATCCAGCACAGAATTGTGGGTCAATAGGTGTCCCCAGATTTGGTTCTGGGGGGTCAGAATCCAGCACAGTTTACAGATTTCTCTGCTCAAACATCTTAATCAGATTATTACTTGGTTTGTCTTCGATACTCTAAGAACTTTTGAACTCTCACTGAGCTCATCTCAACTTCTTGGTTTTCTTAGAGATCTAACTGAAGCAAAAAACAAAAATGGTATTTTTGGCCCCTTATAACTATGACCATTGACCTCCAGGAATGGTGTGAACACTGAAACTTGTAAAATAGCTGTAGGTGTTGAGGATGTGTGTTTCTGCATGTCACTGGGTACCTGGATGTATCTTTGTGAGAAGCAAACAAGGAACACGGAAGCAATTTGAATAATGATACAAGACCAGGATTTATGACTAAAAGGATGATGTTTCAAATTGCAAGAAAGGCTCAATTGATGTACAAGTTTCTTATCATGCATTGTTTCAGTAAAATACCCTGCATCATCTAGCTGGTTCTCCTAGTCAGTGTTCCACCATGGATCCTATTTCATGTAGCAGAGAGCAGATGTTACGTACCGCGTCGTCCGTCCTGTTCCTGCCCTTCGTGTGCCACGCCCACCTCGTTGCCTCATGTGATTTCCGGATTGTATGCACCTGTGTGAGGCGCTGCCGCTCGCCAGTCCCGTCCCTTGTTGTATGTATTTAAGTCTGTGCCAGAGTAACCCCGACAGATGCGGCATAAACGTTGTGCCATTAAACCTTGTCTGTTCCCGTATTCCTGCCTTGATCTCCCCTATTTCTGCCCGGCGCACCCCCGCATCGTAACAGCAGAAGGCTGAGGTACATCCAGAGAAGATTCTAGCGACACCAAAAAACTCAATGGGGCCCGCCAATGCACCCCATGCAACATGGTACAATTTATTACCATTATTTTAACATGAAACTTAAATTAATAAAATCAACAAAGGAAATCTAACAAAAACAAATCCTTTATTTTCACATTACTGTGCAAAACAGAAAATGCATATTTGTTGTTGCAATTTATTATGCATTTGGCCTAGCTCAGGGGCCCCAGGCAATTGCCGGCCTGTCCTGTCCTTACACTACTGGGTTCACCTTTGATGGGACACACATTCATACAAGGGCTATTCAGAGACACCCTTCAGCCTAATGTCTTTGCAGGCGGAGACCTGGTGCAGCAACTGTAGAACAAGCACAATATGAAGGGGGTGACAACTACCCTGCCCACCAACACAGAGTGAAATTGGGTGATGAAGGTTGGTGGGGTGGGGGGGTGCTCCGATGCTAGCATTGAAGCTTGCCTAAGGTAGTGCTTCAATAACCAATGCTAGGCAGAGTTTACAATTAGCGTAAATCACTTTACCCGAAAAATCTGAAAATGTACAGTAAAAAACTAAATAAAGTGTAATGATCACAGATCCGGACCTGTGGCCAGAATATTAAGTATGTGTGGGAGAAGATAAGGGACATTACAGTATCACAACTGTCTCTGTCCACAGGCAGTGACAAAGTACATGTAATTTTTAGTTCACATACAAACATCATTGATAAAATCACTGGCTTCTGGCCTTGTGTTGTAAATTTCTCTCCATTTGCATCGTGTCATGTTAATAGTTGGAGACAGTACCAATAAACAGGTGAATACATGCTGTCTTGATTGATAGTTCCCTTAAGTTTTTTTTAGTCTGCAGCCTGTTCTCTCGACTTTTAGGTATCACCTCAGGAAGGCTGACGGAAAAGGTTTTTTTTTGGTCAGTTAGTCTGAAGTGTACCAGTACATTCAGTGGCTGGAGATTTTGCCAGGGGCAGGGAGACAAAAAGTTGAGAGGACGCAGGGTGGGGTCCAGCAAGACAGGGAAGTGACTTCAGCAGATGTGGGTCAAACTAAATCTGGCCGCTCTTGATGCAGATGCCTACCACAGCGATGCAGGACGCAGTTCCAAGCTGGCTCAAATTCGGCTTCTCTGTGTCACGATTTTCTCAATCTGGGTACTTTTCTCTCTCATTTACAGACAACTGCCTTAGCATCCCCGGTGGGGGGAGAGGTGAGACTGCCGGCTGCTACCCAGGCAATCTGGAGGACCACTGGGGGGCCACTTCCTCCTGGGTCAGCGGTTTAACGCCTCGAACCGTCGTAAATAATGCGGCTGGCGCTTTTATCATTTCTTCCTCCTGATCCAGTAGCACAAGTTTACATTTTTTGCCATGGCCAATGCGTAACTCTGCCTGCTTTCAGGATTTTTTTTTCTTGCATGTCTGCATGTGGATGTGTTCTGGCATGTGTGTGTCTCGCCTAGATTTTACGCAATGTGTTCATTTTTCGTCATTTACACACGTACGTACTACATGACGACGTATGCGACATGGAGGGTAAAATATTTATGATGATTTCCCTGGAGATGACGTGACTATTTTGCTACAAATCTGCTTAGGGTGTTTGTGTCCTTCCTCTGATGTACCTTCAGGAAAGTTTAGCTGGGGTCTTTTGCTTCCTGCAAATAGCATGAAAGCCATTGAACAATTTGTGTCCTACTGAGCTAAAATAAATGGTTATCTAAATATAACAGGCAATTTCCTGACATCTGCATCTATCTACTAGATAGAAAGATAAAGTAAATTTTTTTGGTGTCTATTATCCGTAAAAACATTTCAGCCACAGATATTGTTCAGCTAATTAAACCCCATCTATATTTACATAAATCAGATAGCAACACTTCAGTTTTAATGTTCATCGGTTTAACTGGTTATTGTCATATATAGATGCCATTCTGCTTTTCATGTCAATTTATGAGCAAGGAAACATGGGAATAGCCAGTTTTCGCGTGAAATTAACTTACTGCACCAGAATTTTGATTGAGTGGGTTCCAGTTGTGGTCAGTTCGAGAGCGTCAAAGGAATGTGGAAGAAGACAGTGAAGTTACCTGGAGCATTGAGTTCTAGAATGTCCTGACATCTGCTGTATCTTCACTTCCGACACCTGGCTCTATTTACCGTCCACTTATGACGCTTCATAGTGAACTTGTGCTGATAAGGGTTTCACGTTCCTCCAATTAAGGTACTCCTGAATGACCTTAGTAAGAGCGGATTTGCTTTTTCATTCAGTGCTCCTCCATCACACATCAGCATCAATCTCTTTCTTCCTGAGGCATGTACTCTTATTAAGATATTCCTACAGGTGCTCCAGTATACCAGGGCTTCATTGGATCTGTTGTCAAGCTACGGGCTCCATATCCTTGAAATCTACATGTGGCAGCAATCTTCCCTGCTTCTTCCATATTTTCATATATTTAGGAATGCCCAGTTTTAACCTTCATGCCTCATATCTTGCGAAAAAAGGCAATGGGAAACCAAAGTTCCAGGCTGAGATTTATTGCAGGCTCCAGGGAGTCTCTTGACGGAGGTCTGCTTAGCCCCACTGGCTGCTGGAGAGTGGAACATACCCTGCAGAAGGACAGCCAAGGGCCCAGATGGAGGAATGAGCCAAGTCATCCCTCAGATATGTGCTCGGCACAAATGAAAAAGGATGGGGAAAGGACATGAATAAAAATGAGTGTCTTCCTCTCTGTGGAGAAGCAGCCAGTGGATTTGCCTCGCTGTCAGTGATAGCAGTGCTTACAGGTCCGGATTGTTCAAACAGCACATGCGCCCGGAGCATGGTGTGGCATGGAGCACAGAATAGCACACAGCACAGGTTGAAGTTAAGACCTAAAGCTCTCCTTTGTCCAATACCCCAGATACAGTGCCACCCTAAGGCAAAAGACACTGAACAGACCCTGGAGCAGAAAGAGAACCTCGGTTATTGAACCAAATTTGGCTAGGATGACTCAAAATCCAAATTCTTCTAATGCCAATGGGGTGTGTTGCTCCCATGAGGAAGGTCACATAAAGGAGCCAATTCAGTATCCTGGAGCAAAAGAAGGTAAAGAAAAAGAAATAAATGATAAATCAATGGTATTTACTTCAGTTTGTTTAAAAACTGCGAGGCTGGATACAACTTCCAGTAATGGCCATCTGCATGCTTGGTCCATCTATCCATGCTTGAATTTTAAGAACTTTTTCACAAGACATGTTAGAACATTCCAACTGCCAGCAGGAGACTTTAGTCAGTTAGCTAACATGGTATAGCTTGCCATAAATATCTGACTAGATCAGTTATTTTGAAATAAATACGTTATCTATTTATTCCGGGATAGGCTCCGGACCCCCCACGACCCAGTAAGGATAAGCGGTTTGGAAGATGGATGGATGGATGGACGTTATCTATTTCGTTATGTTACACATACATTCACCTAAAGGATTATTAGGAACACCTGTTCAATTTATCATTAATGCTATTATCTAATCAACCAATCACATGGCAGTTGCTTCAATGCATTTAGGGGTGTGGTCCTGGTCAAGACAATCTCCTGGACTCGAAACTGAATGTCAAAATGGGAAAGAAAGTGCATGATTTAAGCAATTTTGAGCGTGGCATGGTTGTTGGTGCCAGATGGGCCGGTCTGAGAATTTCAAAATCTGCTCAGTTACTGGGATTTTCACACACAACCATTTCAAGAGCATCTTTGGGATGCGGTGGAATGGGAACTTCGTGCTCTGGATGTGCACCCCACAAATTTCCATCAACTGCAAGATGCTATCCTATCAATAAGGGCCAACATTTCTAAAGAATGCTTTCAGCGCCTTGTTGAATCAATGCCACATAGAATTAAGGCAGTTCTGAAGGTGAAAGGGGGTCAAACACCGTATGGTGTTCCTAATAATCCTTTAGGTGAGTGTATATTGATCATTATTTATAATCACATGCCTGTATCATATAAAATATATATTTTTTTACCAATTATTTTAATAAATTGTAATGGCTGCCAATTGAGTGATGTAATTTTGATGTGGGGAGTGAGGCATGAATGAGCAGTACTGATCAAATCTAAGAATTCTGTGAATTCTGAAAAATAGAGGTCGAATGGTAACACATTGAATTTCCAATGACCGATGCAAGAATCCTCAAACCAAAAATATGGCAAAATCTATTATGATGCAAATGACCTCAGTAATCACACACAGAGAATGAGATGGGGCTGTATTTCATCTGTGAAATTAATCTATTTAGAACAGTAACAAATGCCTACACTTTCATAACCAACTCTCTTTTTTGTCTCTCTTCCGATGAAGAGATCCTGAGGGATTGGGGCTTTCAGATACACTAATGGAATGTTGCACTGTCACCTGACACAGCCCAAAGAGCACATGGTTTCAGACGCTAGTGTTTTCCTTATATCTACAACCAATATTGTGACTAATGAGTATATCAGTTTCCTTTCATTATTGTACTGCATTTCAGAAAATTGCCAAAGTAGCTGTTATTGTGTATATTTTGCACTGCATGCGTCAATACCAGCTGCTGTACAGAACGCTGCCATATTTGCAAGTGATTGACTGAGATTGAACTCTTCTGTGGGTGGCTGCTCTCCAGAACTTGTTTCTAAATATGTAGTAGATGAGAGGCTACAGTCCAGGGGTGAAGTGAGAGATAATGGTTCCTTGGTCCTCGTACCACACGTCTGCTGCTCTTCCATTACAGTTTCCCTAAAAGTTTTCCCTTTTTTTAGCGATTCTGCCATACTAATGATGCAAATTAATTAACCAGTCAGGAATCCAGAGTAAATGCTTTGTGAATGTTAGCTGACATGATGGTACTGCCCATGTGCCCCCTCCTTACTTCGTGTTACTTCCTCATTGTGATCACCTGTTGCCTGTTATTTTCGGCTTGTCCAGTGTATTTAGTCCACGTCGAGTCCGTCTTCCCCAGGTCTCTCATTAACGTTCGTCCTGTGCTGCTCCCTGCCTGCTTTATTAAAACCCTGTTTACCCGTATTCACGGCTTCCTTAGTCTGATTCTCCGCTCCCCGCTCATTTGCTCACGCAGGTCGTAACACAAAGAGATTGACAGATGGATGTACTGTAATAATTCAATATAAAGAAGTTAAAAAAATAATAAAAATTGAAGCTGAAAAAACCTACATGGGACTTTACTAGAAGGTTGAAATAATGTTTAAGAAACGTGATATTTAGGTAAAATATGACCTTGCACTTGCATGGTTGTTTTCTTTGGTATCGACGCTACTGGCTCTGCCAGGTGATATTCAAAGCAGCGTCTTGGGTTGCTGGATTATATCCCAGATTTCTAAGACCTCGCAGAGCTATATGGTGCTGGGATAGGTGAGGTTTTGGGAAAAGAAGGCCTGATCCATGTGGCACAGCTTGGTAGAAGCATGTGAGATGGGATTTCCAGGGAGAACTCAGCCATATTAGCAACAGGCACCAAGATACAGCACTAACAGCACTGGTTGCTAAGTAACAGTTGTATAGCACAGAATATCTGTGCTATATATA
>JABFDZ020000044.1:32828994-32839780 GCA_019775955.2 Pollimyrus isidori | reverse complement strand
AGACCAGCAACCCGGACAGCTGCAGCAAGAATCGGTTTGCATAACCAAAGAATTTCTGCACAAACTGTCAGAAACCGCCTCAGGGAAGCTCATCTGCTGCCAAATTGGGTGTCCTGTTGCCAAATTGAAAAATGGGAGCAAAAACAAGAGTGTTGCATTTATATTTTTGTTCAGGTGTGTGTGTGTGTGTGTGTGTATATATAATTAAAGGTAATTATAAGTAAATGTAGGCTGTATTTCTGTGTCTTCATTGTGATACCAAGAGAAACCGAAGTTAAGAAGAAGATCCGTGAAAGTCGTCGAGGGGCAGGCAAAAGTCGTTCACCGGAGAAGTCAATCGTACGAGATGATGGGAGGCAGGACAATGACGGGATCGGGGAGACAGGATCGACAGTGCAGCAGGGCAAAATAAAGAGGGCAACACGGGCAGGTGGCACAGTGGGGCAGAATACAACGGGCAGGAGGAGAAGGAAAGAAAAAAGATGAATTAATTGCTTGGTACCTCATCGAAATGCCAACAATACTTTGCACCAGCTTTCTGGTGCTTCCCCCTTAAATAGAGACGCAGGAGCTTAATCGCTGCCGGTGGTTGGTCCCGCCTGTGTGGACGTGACACTAGGTAGGTAAAAGATACCACATGCCAATATATCATGTTGGAGATGTTGGGACAGACATATATTACTTGTATTTATGTGAATAACAGATATAGAAAAGGTTTATGAGAATCAATGTAATAAAATACAGGTGGCACACAAATCTTTCTGCCATCATTGTGATTATTACCTTCTTACTAAGCTTTATCCCTTTTTGCTCACCGATGTCCTGCACATTTCTAATATGTTCATGGCATGTGGGTTCCATAAAAACTTTCTAAAATGTACACGGGTGTCACGTAGCACACAGGTACCGAGCAGGAAAGCAAGGACAAGACTCCAGGAATCAGGCGAACGTGGGGTTTAATCGGGAGCAGCAAACTCAGGAACAAACCACGAAGTGAATGACGATAACGACTGGACTCACAAAAGGCACACAGACACAGACTTAAATACACCAGAATAATCAACACAACTAGAAACAGCTGAAGACATGGAGATTCCACATGAGGCAAACGAGGGGGCGTGGCACGCAGGAGGATCGGAGCACTCAGGACATAACAGAAATCCCCCCCCCCACAAAGACACTCTGGGTGCACTTAAAGGGACCAAAGGGACCAGACCAGGGAGACAACGGGACACCAGGTAGGACAGGGCCACAGCACCTGAGAAAACAAAAGCAAGAAACATCAATGCACAAACAGGAACAACACAAGGAACAAGCATGGCAAGAACCAGGACGCCAACTGGGCAAACACAGACACGAACAGGGACACCAAGGACGGAAACAAAGGACCCAAAGACACAAAGGACGGGGGCAATGACGGAACACCAGGGGCACACCATGGAAAGGACAGGGACCAGGCAGAAACACTAAGGGGCCATGCAAACAGAGAACTGAACCAAGGGGCAGGGAAGCAAAGGGCTGGGGGGAGCCAGGGAACTGGAGTGATCCCTGGTGGACGGAAGGCAGAAGCCGTAGGGGCCACAGGCAACTGCGACACTAAAGCCAGAGGGACCATGAGGCAGGAGGCAGTCTAAGGGGGTGTCAATAGGGGGTGAAGAGAAATTCTAAGGGGACACAGGAGGAGGAGGCGAGGAGGGAATAGAAGCCGCCACAGATGCAGGCAAAGCCACAACCGGGGAAGGCGCCGGTGACTAACGAGGTGGAGCTGTGGGAACCACAGGCAACAGCTGGATGGAGGCAAGGGCGACTGGAGGCAAACTTGGGAAGTAGAAGGGCGGGCCATGACCCTGGCGTAAATGACCTATCTCCCTGCAACACATAGAGAGACGGGCTGGTTGGGATCTTCCCTGACTGGGTGGCCATTGGGGCTTCACTCCAAAGGGGGAAGTCAGGGTGATTCCTAAAGGGTCCCATTCGAGCTCCTCCTCCTCTTCCATCTCCACCAAGAGGGGAGCAATGCGGAATGGGACAGGAAACATGGGGAGTGGATTGGACTCCCGTTTTCCAGGGAACTTGGAGATCCAAGGGAGGACATCCCTAAGAGAACAAGACGGACCCCAGGAAGACACCCGGCATGTTCTCCCATCTTCAGTCTCTCCCTTTCTTTTTGTGAGCTGGAGCAGGGGACAGTTCGACCAAGGAGAGAAGAGGCAATCCACAGTCTAAGTGTATCTGCTTCATCATCACCTCTGTCACTCTCAGCCAGGCCAGGCTCTGCAGCACCTCTTCGGCTAAGTGCGGGATGCTGGATGTGGAGATCTCCAACATATTCCTCAATTCAGCAGCAAGGGCGTGAGCAGCAGGGTCCTCCTGGATTTCAGGCTGTTGGAGTTAGTAAAGTATCTCACCCACTAGATACTACCTACTAGATGAGGTATTCCTCCTCAGAAAGATGAGGTGTCATTGTCCGCAGTCCATTCATTTTGTCACGTAGCACACAGGCACGGAGCAGGAAAGCAAGCACAGGACTCAAGGAATCAGGCAAACATGGGGTTTAATCAGGATTAACACACTCAGAAACAACCAACAAAGTGAATGATGTTAATGACTGGACTCACAAGAGGCACACAAACAAAGACTTAAATACACCAAAATAATCAACACAATTAGAAACAGCTGAAGACACAAGGATTCCACACGAAGCATATGAGGGGGCGTGACACACACGAGGATCGGAACACTCAGGACGTAACACATGGCATGTGGGGTCCATACACACTTTCTAATATGTACATAGTATGTGGGATAAATAAACACTAATTGCTTATAGATATATTGTATATTTATTTTGCATTATGATTTGTTTAAAATACTCTTGCTGTAGATGTACGTCCATACGTATTTCGTTCATACACCTCTCCCACCCTGCCTCACTCATATCTTACTATTAGTGGCTGTGAAAGAATCTAAACGTAACTGGCTTGTCCTATACGGCTGTGAAGTTTTATCCTTTCAAACGTACAAATATGCAGATAATTATATGTGATGCCTATAAGAAGCTTTTAACAATTTGGTTGATTATAAATTGAATTGATATTCAGATTTAGTGCTCATTTTAATCAGATATTAGCTGTTAGATCAGTGCCACTTTGACAACTAAAATGAAATTATCAGCTAAACACATGTTTTGCAGAGTCGCCAACTCTCATGCATCTGACATGGCCCACACTTCTGTGACTTGCTGATGATGGTGAACCAATGCTGTGGCTTGCAATTTAACAGCTGTGAAAGCAAGTCTGAAGAAATCCACTGGGAGAGAGGTATCTCACAGAACTAGCTGGCTATATTGAGAAATCAGTTAGCTACAGATACATAGATACAGGGTTATCAACTCTGTCATCTGGCGTGACACTCCCGCCTTCAGACTCCAACGCTCACGCAAGAAATTTTACGGCAAATCTATATTATTATATCTATATTGTAACAATCCGTGGGTTTTGCTGGGAGCTGCTTGATAGTAGCTACTAGCTTTACTACCTCTAGGCTACACAGCTAGCAGGGTGATAGCAGCTAACGCCAAACTTCTCTACGGTGGAGTGGGAGAGCACTCGTGTCCCATACACCACACGACCCCGAGGGTCTCTATGAGCTGGAACAATTGCATCCAAAAACAGCTGAAGCCAGTGTTGTTTCAAACAATTGTTTTTATTCTTTAACTCGCAAGTTAACTTACTTAAAATCAGGGATGTGCTGTCACCGAACCCCCTTTTCCCCACAAACACTCTCAGTCACGGTGACAGCCATATTTCCATAAACCCCACAAATACAAACCCATTCACATAACACAGCAAAACACAATAACCCGGCATAACACACTGTAATGACACACAACCAAATTATCAACTAATAAAACAGCATTTAACACATCAGAACATTACCCACAATGCACTCGGCCGTCAACCAACTGCAATATTATTCCATTATAAACCTAAAATTAGCTACATCGAAGGCGTTGGAGTAGTTTGCAATCTCTACAGACTATTTACAGTGCAATAAAGCTGTTACATACATGTAAATGCGTGTGCATGTGCGTGCAGACACACTAATCGAATTGAATATCTCCCGCCAGCTAGCTGACTAAAGTCGGCAGCCCCGATTTTGTGTTGTTTACTTACAGTAACCGCATCCATATAACGCATTGTATCCTTCAACTACCCTGCATACTACAGTATGTATACATACCATACCTAATTTTTACACCACTTGTTCCTGTCGTTGTAACGAGGCAGACCTGTGTCGCATCTAAGGCAATATTTGCATTGTGAAAACAAAAAAGTCGCGATGTCCGGCACATGTTAACCCTAACTGGGAGTGGTAGTTTCGTGAAATTGTGGCGCACCTACCTTTCTGTCCTCAGACATACGTGCACACACCTCGAAAAAATAAATATTATGCCTTACGTCTTCAAAGATATATAAGCAGGATACCATATGCGTTAATTTTCCTAAACGATTGTTTAAAATGCAGTATAATTTATTTGGCATAGTGTCAGTGATAGGCTACACAAGAATATAAAGCGTTTTCATTGGAACATGCTTTTACTTTTCACAATACTGAAAAAAGTATGTTGTTTATCTCACTAATCATGCTTATGGTCACTGCTCTGGGGCAATATAATTTCTCAGTCGGATCTCTATATCATTCTCGCGTGTTATTTAAATAACTGCCTATTCGATATAATAAACTAAAGACACAAAATCGGCTGCAAAGTATCGATAATACAAACGCTGCTAGGCAGTCATCTCCATGTTCCTTCGGGCAGGGGAGTTTTAAATACGCCACTTTACGGTTGGGCATCAATCCGGACGATCAACTATACCATTTCAAATCCGGACGGACAGCGACAAACGCCCGCTCCGATAGCTCAACCAGGCAGCTCACAGCATTAACGGGAAATACTCCCTAAAATTATCCCCGTAAGAGCCATGCGATAGGTTAACTATCAGAGGCGATTTTCTAGCGAGCTGCCGTAGTATCCCCATACTCACAAAAACTGCAAGGCAAAGTCCACCTCACTTCCTTATTGGAGAATGGTATACTGTGCGCTCGTCTCTTTAGAAATAATGCGCATTTCTTAGGAAGTTTGAGAAGATTGGTTGTTTTTATTATGTGTAACAGCTTAAAATGGAACAGTATGCGCCAAGAAAAACGTCACCTTCAAAACTGTGGTTACTTGTTTTGCGCGAATTGAAGGATATGTAATCGTCATTAATTCATAATACTGCATTCAGAACAACAGTTGTATGTTAATAGTGATGAACACAGACACCAGGAAATGGGTTTTAAATTGTAAAACGTCTCCCTACAGCCAATCAGCAAATGACGCACTGGTGGTATAACACTTGAGTAAGCTGAACACTATAGTCCAGACTGAAGAGAAGGCCAACACGGAGATAACATCATGAAACGAGGGGTTGTAATACAGATTTAAACTCGTTTGTTTATGTGTCATTTTAACTTGGGTGTATCCAGTTAAGAAGTTTGTTTGTTCTAGTTAAGATGCGTTGAAATGACGTATAAAACCGACAGCAACAACGATCATTATAATAATGCGCGTATTTTTAAACACAAGAGAATCCAAATGTGGGTGTGATCAGATGCGAAAGCATAGAGGAAAGTAACTGCATTCCGTGTACATCAGTATTTTTATTACCTTGCCAGCTGAAACCGTGAACGTCGTTTATAAGCAATGGCCATCTGTAAATGCTTTGAAATACATGAATGCCCAGATCGGGGATTCTGATCATAAACTATATCAGATGCAAACTGGGACACTTCAAATATTGATTAAGGTAAGGTCAGTGCTTCTTCGGTGAGTATATCTGGCTTTTTTGGCAACTACGGACTCAACAGATGCAAATCCGGTCTGTTAGTGTTAATCCGTAACTATCTAGCATCCGTAGCTGTCAAAAATATACCTACATTCCAATTGAAAAATCTTCGATTTTTTTTAAAGTTATAACGGCTCTAATACGATGCGATGTTGGGTCTGATCGGTCTTAAGGATGCGGTCTGTTGGACTGTGCTTTATACGGGTTAACTGAAGTCGTGAGATTGCATTATGGAGGTGATGGAAAGTATGTTTTCGAAGTTTGACTGTGCTGTAAAAGGGACATTTCATTGTTTACTTTTCGTTTAATCGAACAGAACGCGATGAGAAGCTAGACAAGAATGGCGATACCCTTGGGCTCCTTCGAGCGCTGCTTGTAACTGTTCGTTGGCGTCTTGTCCCCAGGGGCTGAATACACGGGCAGCCTGCTGTCCATGGTACTGATCTAACGCTTTACAAACGCTACGCTGCTGTGTCTGTTGTGAGGATATTCGCGTGTGTATACGCTTACAGGGCACAGAGGAGTCACTGTCACACACCGTGCAGGAGACCATTCGCACACAATTTCAGAATATTAATATATAGGTATTCTGCCAACAAACATACACTCCCAGAAAAGATTATTACAAATTTCTCTCTAATTATGTAATTTCCTGAAAATGTATTTATACTCGTGCATTTAATCTGATGAGTCTCAAATACTGTTTGACAGGGCAGTGCATTTATTTTATAAAATGGCAAAAGAGCTCAGCGGTGAAGTAATTTTAGGTTTCCACTGGAAATACGCTAAAGTAACATCTTAGAAAAACTGGACTGAGTGTGGTCTCGTTTGGAACGGGAGTGTAATAATGCTGATGTCCTGTGGTATAACACTGCAGCTTTATCATTGTTGCCGTTGCAAAAGTCGCCCATTCTTCTGCTCTCCGCCTTTCCCACTTTGCCGTCGCCTCATATCATGTTCGGCCCTCAGTCACAGAACTCTATCAGGGTCCCCCACGCGTCTCTGACGTTGGCACCTTTCAGGACACTTTGTGAGATGCAGACAGGTGACTGATTATCATCAGGGCACATCCCATCATCCACCCAGGGCCAAACGTATGTGTGAGGGCAATTAAAATAACCTCATGGATATTTGTATGTGAACATTGCGATAACAGGCACACTTGTGCTGAGAAATCAATAACAGTGATCAGTGACTGAATCACAAAATTAATGAGTCATCAATAATGTTTCCTGGCATTCATTCCAGTTGTGCCTACATGTCAGTGAAGACATTAGAACATTAGAATGTAATTATATATACCTGGTACAAGCTACAGGATTTAACATATTTGACAACAGGGGGAGTGGCGGTCTAAATGTTAGGGAGGCATGTTTGTGTTGAATGGTTGTTGGTTCGAATCCCTGACCAGAATGGTATCCCTGAGGTACCCCAGCAAGGTACCACCCTCAAGTACTGTTCCCCGGGTGCTAAATAATAGCTGCCTACTGCTGTGTAAAATATCGGTTAAATGCCAAGGACACATTATTGTGCAATGTGGTGTGTCGACAATTAATTGCGCTTACTTCACTTATAATAGGCCAAATGAGAAAAAGACTATAATACAGACGAAACAGCATGATGAATAATCAGAATAAATATTACTATTGTACACACAGCCATTACAGTGCAACTGTAGCATAAATGATGAAACCAGGGTTCAGTGGAGAACAATTGGAATGGTACAGTAGTTTCTTTCCTATATCATTAATGGTTCCGATTCATGGGTTGATAGTTAAGACACATGATCCCATATGCCATGTAAACCTCTTAGATCAGGGTTGCGCGTTCTAGGATAAACAACATACCACTACAGCTGTGAAGGACATTCATACATGTTTCTTTCTGATGTTGATTACGATCATATTTTGTGTGATTTCTATATATTTTTTTTGTTCTGAGAACCCTACTGCGTTATGTGTTATTTGCTATGTTATACATACTGAAGCAGATCTATGAATGTTACACGCCTTCCATCCTTAGATATACCTAGAAGGTTTTGTAGCTTTGGAAACAAATCTAAATAAATTAATTATTGAAGCTGAATGATGAGATAATGCTTCTAGATGCCACAATATCGATTTTATTAATGGGAGAGCAATGATCAATTGATCTGGTAGCAGTCTATGTGCATCTAAGCACTTTAGTGGCCAGACCGAAGCCTCAAGGCGTGTTCATTTCCCAGAACTTTCGGAGCAGAGCAGGAGGGCAGTGCGAATCGGAGGCCTAGGCATCTTCAAGATCGTTTGACCCTCCTACAGCCATTTGTTGGTCCGTGTAAGACGCGGTGCGTTGACAGAGAGATGCAGCCGCTTGTTTGCTGGTGGGTGCAAGTGTGGGTGCAGAGGCTGAACCGCATAATGAGGCTGAGATTCAGGCAGCAGGTGTCTCTGAGTAGAGATGGGGCCGTCACCGTCTGTCCTGCTCTATCCTCTTTGGCCTTCACCAGCAACCAGACATCGTGGATAAACCCATTAAGCCACCACATTTGAAATACCTCTAAAATTATTTTTAAAAAACTACAGAGAGGGATAAAGACTTTATATCTCATCTCAAGTGGTTTTCCTGCAGGGCGCTGTAGAAGAAATGTCACAATAAAAGCACTTTGGCTCTCATGCAACAATGGCTTCTGACTTAACTGGTTTTAACAGGATTTGTATTTATTTATTTATTTATTCATTTTTTGCGAAAGCCTTTTTCATTGCTTTTACTTTCACTGAGAGGTTACATAATTCATGCCGCAGGACCCAGGGACCATGTAGCAGAGACGTCCGGAACATCCCTGCCTGCCTTGTTCTCTTAAGCTCCTCTTCAGTGTCCTTTCTACTCCCCTAACCCTTATCTCCTTATAAACCTGCACAGTCCACTGCTGTATTCTTAGCCTGGTAGTTCTGCAAAATCACTCTCCTCCTTTTCACAAAAAAATTAAAAAACAGCCATATTATACAGTGCGACTTTTTTTAAAAAAAGAAATTAGCTATATTTAATTTGGCCACATGACAGTAAATCACAATTAGTAACCTGATTTTCAGATGTCTAGGAAGCTGATGATGTCCCAGAGGGACCACAGTACAGATTACACTCTCTGGGGATAGCGCGTTAGCAACAGCTATCTTCCTCACTTCTGGGGCATGGTGAGATATGCTATTGTTTGATAGCTGACGTGTCCTGCATAATGTCGCTTTGTACAGTGCACACGCTGCTTGACAGACATTGCAGTCTAATCACAGTGTGTAGTTCCGTTGTGTTTTCAGGCTTGCAATGAAAGGGTTTCATGTCCAAATAACAGGATCGCAAGACGTTTCATCTGAAAGGTTTCAGTAAATACACAGCTGTATAAACAATAAAATGTGCCTCCCTTATCTATATGGGTTTGCCTTGGATGCAGGCGTCGACTAAACAAATAACAACAAAAGCTGTGTAGGCTCAACACAGATCCCCATTTGATTTGTAAGCATGCAGCTGGAGATGAAAGTGGTCCTTCCCATTGTCCAGAGCTGACCAATCAGGTGGCTGAGCCCAAGAGACCTTTGGACATGTGGAGCCACTGCAGCCAGAATTGCTGGTTCTCTACAAACATATTCACTGCATTTCCCAGTGCGCTCTCTCACAGGAGAATTTAGCATTATGTAAATCATTAATGGTTGAATACCTTGTTCTGATATAATCAGAATTATTGCAGTTTGCACTCTGTCTATACAGTGTAATGTGTTTGCTTATTTAGACGCTTTTTGTGAAACTAGAAAATCTAGATTTTCATAAGGAAACGAAAATCTCTGCCATAGAAATAGTCCCCTTTGCCTGCTAGAACTATTTCATTCAGTGCAACAGTATTTCTGCTACAGTGCTAACCCTATACAAGGAGAAAGAAGGGTGACACTTTACTTGCGGGGGCACAAGTAACTTGGTAACAGTTACTACTCAAATACATATTAACAAATACAGTAACTGCATGAAGTACATGAACTGTTATGATTTATTAATGATGAACAAACATGAGATCAGCACATAATTAACATTTAGTTTCTAGTTAATTAACACATTAATGTCATACTGTCCCTTACCTTATTGTGTAATGCCAACCCCACTTTGTTGTCCCTCCTGCATTATTAAATAGATATATGTCAGGAGGCGTCTTGTAAAGGAGAGGAGAATGTAACAGAGTGGAAACAAGCCACCTCATCATAGTTTTTTTCTTCTTCTTCTTTTTCTTTCTCCTTGCTTTCCTACTTTGTGTTTATCCACATTCATACGTGTATTAATTCAGACTCCCTTCCAAATGGGGGCGCTGGACCACGAGTGTTGGGTGGAGCAATAATCCTGGGCAGGAAATCCATCGTGAATAAATTCTGCACGGCGCTGTTGCTTACACGTGTGTGGTATTTCTCTCCCAGTTCAGGTTAGTAAATATATATGCCCAATATCACATGTAAATACCATCCCCATTTATTTCGCTTTATTAATTTATACTGAGTTGTGGTTCAAAGCCAAGAATATATCTTTTTCTTGGGGAAACGCTATGCGCTAGTTTGCGGTAACAAGCCATCCGTCTCTAGATAGCAGAATGAGAACATGGATCCATCATGCCTTGTTACCACTGTGCAGGCTGGTGGTGGTGTAATGGTGTGGGGATGTTTTCTTGTCACACTTTAGGCCCCTTAGTGCCAATTGGGCATCGTTTAAATGCCACGGGCTACCTGTGCATTGTTTCTGACCCTGTCCATCCCTTTATGACCACCATGTACTTATCCTCTGATGGCTACTTCCAGCAGGATCATACACCATGTCACAAAGCTCAAATCATTTCAAATTGGTTTCTTGAACATGACAATGAGTTCACTGTACTAAAATGGCCC
>JABFDZ020000044.1:32802336-32814328 GCA_019775955.2 Pollimyrus isidori | reverse complement strand
GGGGGAGTGGGGAGGGGGGACAATCGTACTCGGGCGCGGTTCACAGCAACCGTGCCTAGTGTGAGTACACCCTTAATCTCATTGACCATCACACCAGTCTGACCTCTTTCTGTTCTCTCCATGCAATTTTTTAGGGAAGTCTTAAATTAGTCTCCAAATCTGTCTTAAAAATATCTGTTGTCCCAAGAGCCAAGCCTCTTCCTGAAAGTGAAGGAACCTCTTTGTTTCAGCGCCAGCCTCATCCACCTCTTCCTCACCCGATTCAGACAAAGGCAATGCTTCCTCTGCCCTCACTTATTGCAGTGAGGGAGCACAGCTGCTCTGAGCTTTATGACACCACCAGACACATGTACACCAGGCCATGACATCACCGGCCTTATGCTCGAGTCCATGACCTCATTGCTTAGACACCTTTGTGTCTATAGGGTACAGTGAGGCTAGTGGAATGTCGTAGTTGCGTCATGGCGAACATGCTCCGCTGGAGCTTCCCGCGGGCGTGCTCCGGCGTTCCCTCCCCTGCCAGGAAAAGAGGGCTCCCCACCACACGGGGTGTTTTACGATGCCTGGCAGCAGGGCTGGCAGGGCGATGTCTGCGAGCAGCAGGGGGAGCCCAAACATGAATTATAAATGTGGCATGGAATTGGAAAGCACCATTGCCAAGCCTGGCGCCCCCTCCCTGTGCAGCACCGGCTCCGGGGGCTTGAGGTTCACAATGCAGGAGGGTCCGCTAGAGTCGGACAGCCTCTTATCGAGCTCCTTAAAGGCCGCTGCGTGCACGTCCACCGCCATGTGCGGCGACTCGGGCGTCCACCGTAATGCCTGAAAAGGTTCTTTATTATTTTATTTTTAAATGATGTGACACTTTGGTTTCCTAGCACTTTGTATCCATTGACATATTAACCAGACATTTTTCAGTTCCCATTTCATCCTCCTTTCCTTAAAATAAAAGGAAACATAGTGAAAATTCAGACTAAGCCTCAGTTTTTGGGATTTTAACAAACTGACTCTTATTTAGCATTGAGGACCATTTTGGGGTGTAAATTCCAGCCCTTTGCTGTGTGTGTGGAGATCACAGGTTCTCCCCATGTAACACAGGATTCATCCGGGTCAGAAAATAAGGTACAAATTTGCGTAATTGTTCATTATTAACAATTACCTACACGAATGGCTGACCCTTGAGGGTACATCCAATCATGTACAGAGCCAGTAGGTACTTTTTATTTATTGGTTATATATTGCCTACGGTATGTGATTGTGTATGTGAGATTTTGTGCCGTGTGTACTGTAGTGCAATCCTGTCCCTAATGTCCCCCCGCCTTGTGCTCTGTGCTACCTGGGATAAGCTCCAGGCTCCCCCCCTCCTCCCCCCCACCCTGCACTGGATAAACTGCTGGAAGGTGGAGAGACTGATTGAATGAATGATTAATTTTTTGATGGAGTGTAAATTTAACTGATACACAAAACATGATAGGACTTTGGTGGAATACAAACTGGAATAGATGTTTATTTCTGCAAAAACAACTATTTTGCTTTTGCTTGGTTTAAAATGTAGAGTTAAGTACATATACATTTGAACTGAAAAACCTCAATAATCTAATAAATTCTAATTTTGCAAGTTAGTTAGAATTATATATGGGATATGCTGGTAAGCTTTCTAAGATATTTTAGAGGTAAGGTCCAAAGATCCAGTCCAAAAACAGCTAGACAGCTTAATAAAATGTGTCTCTTAAAAACCTTATATTTTATCCTGTATTTCATTTTTAATACCATCCTGATGATTTGCATTTCAGGGTTCCTGGGACTGATGTACTGGCATCTTGCATAATTAAAACACATCTTATATATATATAGGTTACTACACAGCTAATCATTTGGCCTGGCTGAAGTTGGATAATTGCATAATAATTATCAAACAAGGTTTACCATGAATATATTTCCTGATGGACAACATTATGGATTTTACCTTTAAACAACCCAATTTTACACAATTAAATTTGAATGTGATTCTTTCGTGCTTGTTTTAATATCAGTGTTGCTGTTAATATGTGTGTATATCTGCACTGGCAGGATTTTGCAGTGGCTTATGCAAAATTATGTTTTGCATGTGATTTAAAATCATTCTAACATTTTAATGTTCTAATGCCTACAGTTTGCCTAGTACAGATTAAACAGGTATGTGTGTGGAGTTATAGTCATTCCTACTGATTCAGATTTAAATTTCATTGTTTTGATTAGACTTTTGTTCAAAGACACTTTGTATCCATTACAACAGGTCAGGCTAAGAACTTTACTAGAAGCTACCACATCAAGGCTCCAGCAAGCTATGCCTTAGAAGCCCATGTAGTCATTTATTACACCATTTGCCACCGCTTCATAAACATAAACACGTCATAAACAAACTTTTTCATTTTAGTTTCGCATTTTTTGATGGTACGGTGGTGCGGTGGTTTGTGCTGTTGCCTCACACCTCTGGGACCCGGGTTCAAGTCTTTACCTGGGTTCCATGTGTGTGGAGTTTACATATTCTCCCTGTGCCATCCTCTGGATACTCCAGTTTCCCCCCACAGTCCAAAAAAGAGCTGAGGTTAGTTGGATTTACCAAATTGCTTCTAGGGGTGAGTTTACCCTGTAATGGGTTAGTGCCCCATCCTGGCTACCTGCTTTGTGCCCATAGGCACCGGACCCCCCATGACTCAGAATGAAATAAGCAGTTACAGAAAATGGATGGGTTTTTCCTCTTGGTTGGTACAGGCCTAAAAGATAGTGGTTATGATGGCTCAGTGTGTGGTACTGTTGCCTCATACCGCCAGTGTTGGGCGACTGAATCTGGTAGTGTGTGTGGAGTTTCCAAGGGCATTTCTTCCAGGAATGGTTTCCTCCTACAGTCAAGGCTAACCGGCAACTGTCCATAGTGTGTGTATGTATGTTCCAAACAGGGAACAGGCATCCCATTTAGGATGTCCCTCTGGCCTTTATCTTTGTGTTGTCTGGGATTGGTTCAGTTGGAAGATGGATGGATAGTCGGTGGAAATCCACCACAGCTATACTTACATTTTTACATTTCTTTTGGAAGAAGAGAAAGTGGGTGGGTGGAGAGGTACTTTAGAAAGCAGTGAGGATGTAGCTGAAGATTGTTTGGTTGTTAGTGAGTCACCATACCTGGTACGGTTAGTCCGAGCACCACCTCTGAGGCCTGGAAGAGCTGTCCGGTTGTGAAACAGGAAGTCCCCAGTGTCGTTTCGACGGCGACCGATGCTGAGCTCCTGCAGAGAGCCATCGCTGGTGTTGACGTTGCCATGTGCTAGACTTATATAGTCTATATCTAAAGGCTCATTCTCTGAAGAGTACAGTGCCTCTCCCTGGGACAACAGTTGATTGGTTGAGAGGTTGACAAACAACTCGTCTGAGCCAATGCCCTTCCCCAGCAGTACACTCCATATGAGGTTATCTGTGTCTGGCACATCCTCAGAAGTGCCAGCAGGGAATACAGGCCCAGTCGCACCAGCTGACCTGGAGTCATTCCTTTCTATATAGTTACCATGATAAGAGTGGGTGGGGGGGAGGGAAGAGAAATGCAACTGATAAGACGACACCCAGTTAAATTACTCTTGGAAACAGCTAACATTATACAGTATAAGTAAGTCCTGATCATGGTTATCACTCTACACGCATACAAATAGGTGTGCAGTGGATTATGGGTTAGGAAACAGGTCACTTTAAACACCATTGGGATACAGAGTATTTGGGATAAACCAGTAGATGTGTTTGCTTCACCCCAACACCTGGAAGTACAGAGTGACTGCTACTGCGCTTACTGATATTGTGAGTATGAATCTGTAGTGTTTTGCTGGACCATTCATTGGGCCAAACGGCATGCCTGCTGTGGTAAGATGCATAGCCCCTCATATCCCGATAGAAGAGGTTCCATCCATAAGCGCTTTCTCTCTTATCTCTTGTGTGTCTGGTGAACGTGGCATGTGAAATAGTCTCAGCAGCCTGCATTCTGACCCTGGAGAGGACAGATGTGCATGAAGGATAGATAGCTTTCCTTGTGACTGTAAGGTGGGCTGTGAAGGGCTTTTGGTGATGGAGCTGAAGGATCTCTGGAGACATTTGAATGTACTGTAGGTGTGGAGGGTCTTGGTAGGTGCATGTGAAAGACCGTTTGGTAATGGAGGCAATCAGGCCCTTCAGTAACATCTCTGTATTAGAACCAGCTTCGCTTCAACATGGCTGACTCTAATACTGGGATTCTACCGAAGGGCATGATTTTCTATATCAGGTGTGAAACATTTCTATAGATATATTTGAAGGACTTTTGGAGTCGACTAACATGCAGGCTATGGAAGAACATAGGAGTGGACCCACAATGCGGAGCTCACCTGTGTATTGACATGGGGTCAGGCCATCCTGTGCACAGTTCACAGAGCTTATTCCTTTGTACACCTCGTTGGTCTCCTGGCCCTTGTGCTCTCTTGTTGCTTCTCTGTTGGATGTCTGTTCAATCTCGGCTGCACTCGTGTTCTGCTCCACTCCATTGATTGCCAGTCGCCCCACCCCTGGGGAGGTATCTCCACCCCCCCTGTCCTCTGCCGTCTCAGAACGCTGTTGAGCCAGAGGGGCAGAAGAGAGGGGATCCCGTAGCACCGTGTACTCATAGGTGATGTAGGGGGTCCGGCCATTCTGGTTCCACACCTTGGCAGAACAAAGAAATTAACATATGAGACAGACCTTCAAAATGGCAGTTGACAGGCATCTTTTAAGATGAATGAAACGTTATGGGCTGCATATTTAATAGGCTGCTGTCCATTGCACATTGATTAAAAGTGACAGACTTTTTATTTTGATGCAAATTAGTGGCACAAACCTCCAGCAAAAATTGCAAGCATGCCAATGTGACATAATAATCCATCATACACTATTCAGTGGTACCACTCATAAATCACAAATGTCAATCATAGGGCCTGGCCTCGCAGATTTGGCGACCGGCATGACTGCCTGCCAGTCATTCACCAGTGCGAAATATAACCCCTTCACAGTACCAGGATGTTGATGGGCTGATTGATGGGTCCCTTGGCCACGATGTACTCGATCCCCGTCTCGTACACATCCATGGGACGACGGTACTTGAAGATTGTCCCGGCAGCCTGGAAGTTCTGTGGACTGTCCACTTTGTAGGCACCATTGAAGAAGAAGTTTCCGGCCTGGTCTGTGACGGCTGCATGAAATGGACTCTTACAAACCCTAATCATGACCAAATCTTGACATGGTCAAGTGGCCCATATGTTTAGATGTAATTAAATGTGAATGTATCCCGTGTAAGTATTTTGGTAAACCATTACAGTACATATTTTACATCCTGAATATAACATATTTTTTATGAATGAAACTGCCTTTATCATTTGATTATTTTTTTATTGCATATAGATCTGCCATAGCTGCTGGTCATGTGTTATACTACATTGGTAAAGAAACGCCATTTTATACAGGGTTGACCAGTTTTGACAACAACGCTAGATATTAATGGAAGCATTCTGGGTTCTAACTGAAGAGCAAGGGAACAGCAAGGGGTTGCAATAAAAAGTGCTTGACAAAGAACCATTCAATAATAACTGAAACCATACGCGAAGAAAGTATTCTTTGTTGGTATTCTAAAGTCCTACTATTAAATTGCCATTGTATCCTATTTTAATTAATACAGCCATATTGGACATCCCAATTTTCTCAAGTCAGTTGTATCCCTGGGTCAATAAGGGAGGTGCTTGTGTTTCATTTATTTAACCAATCACAGTCGTCATCATATGACATCACCACATTGGTCTGTTTTTTTCCAGCCAACACAACAGGGACAGTGTATGGTTCAGTAAGCAAGGCCTCTGTACATGTGATCACAAGGTTGTGGTTGGAGCCTTGTTATTGATGTTGTTCTTATTATTATCATCACTATTATTGTCATGAAATAAATACACACCCTTACATTGCTCCATACAGCCTTTGTAGATAAGCATATCCCACAAATTGCATATGCAGTAAAACAAGTATTTTACAAATCTCTGTACCTTGTCGCTAAGAGAAAACACTGGCGTTAATTAGCATGGTGATGTTATATGATCGTGGAACTGTGACTGGTTAAAGAAGCAAAACACAAGCCCCTCCGTTGCTGACCCAGGGACACATCCAACTCTGCAAAAGCCGGACATGCTATCTATGTTCATATATATATATGTAAAAGGTATGTTTTTGAGCATGTCACTCTGGGGTCAGGTGTGTTAGAATGATTTGCTTCAGAGCCAAATTCATATTGCAGGACACCTTGTTCCCATCTGGTTTTGTAATGTCTGTGGTGGAGGAAAGCTTGTGTTAGGATGGTGGGCTTATTTTGTGGGGCTTCTTGAACAGAAAAGGTAGTAAATACCCAAAACGTCAGCAGACTTCTTTCTCTCTATGATTTGGATATCCCAAGAGCCTTCGGGGATTTGTGTGATGAAGGAGTAACCTAGAAGGAGACAACAGCAGTGAGAGTCCATTACTCATCAGAACACCTCTACAGACCAGAGAGGCCTGATGTTTCATGTCTGCTGCCTTCCCCTCTCCTCCCTACCTCCCCACTCCTGCACGGAACCTCCTCATCTTGGTCGCGCTTCTGGAGCTCTGCCTTGACTTGATATCACCCAAAGTTTGCCTTATAGCCCTTTCATGGGACCCTAGTAGCCTTTGGCACCTCTTACCCAAACTGGAGGCACCGCGCTGGAAGTTTCCAGTAATTCGGCTGCAGCTACTGCCATTGCCCTGGCACACGCCACACTTGTCCAGGGTATGAGGTGAGAAGAGAATACCATCACACCCAATAGGCTGCAATAACATACACACACAGTTGAGTGTCCTCTCTTGAAGAAGACTTCTCATAGTTATAAAGAACTTTATAGGTTCTTGGTATTATACCTATGCCTTCTCACAGCATATGACACATGATCCATGTCTTCCCAAAGCAACTCCCATAGCAACCTTCTATAAAAACACACATTTACGCATCTCTGTCCGTTCCTATAGTGACACATGTAAAAATAACTCCAAGAGAAACACATATGGTAGATCAACTGTCTCCTGTAGAATCATTTGTGTTCATGTGACAGTAACACCTGTAAATCAGCACACTATCAGGAATGTATCAAGAATGTAGGATTGATTTCAACATTGGAAGGGACTGAATCGGGTTCCACAAAATTGGTAGGGAGACGTCCGTACCATCCATGCTGAAATCCCTGCCCTTGCTAGTATGTTAGAACTTTGTCATTGAAAAGTCACTGATCAAAATACCATGGTCAGCAGAGTGATTTTACCATTTGGCTGTTGACCAAGGCCCTTAATCCCAGTTGCTCCAAGGATGGCCATGCCCTGCTCTCCCAATCATGTACGCTTTGAATAAAAGCCCCTGCTAAATAAAGACATTAATCAATACACTGTTCACCAACCTCACACCTGCCATTGACGCAGACACCTCTGTAGTTGCTGTACTTGCACGACGTGCCGTCACGGGCAGGCGCCATCAGCTGCCTCTGGCTGTCAGGTGTGGTGCAGTGCAGGTCACAGGGGTTGCTGGAGATATGGACATAGTCGTCTGCAGGGCGGTACAGGCCTGGTCAATACTCTGCAACTGAAATGCAACTTGGCTGTGCAGAAGGCAGGAAATAGGTCCTGCTAGGCCAATGGTGCAGGACCATGCTGTTACCGGGATAGAGAGGTTTCCAGTGATAGCTTCTGCCATTGTAAAGCTGCGAGTTGAAGGACCAACACTGCTCCTCTCTGAAACTTCGGCCAGTGGATGGGCAGTCCTACAATCATGGTAGGGGTCCATAGACCTTAATGCACTTCAGCAAGCCTGGCTCCCATTATGTTATTGTTGGCATCAGCATCGGTACAAGCATGATTCAGCATGACGCAGATTCACTAACCTCAGATTCAGCATCAACTACTCAAGGCATTTATAATGAGTTTTACACATTTGACCAGAGAAGCAATTGTACTCAACTTCTGATGAGTACTTTGGACCTTTTGGGTTTTTAGCATTTGGAGCATGCTATTGGAACTGATGAATGGTGTTCACAGTTGGTTTTGCGTTTCGGGTAGCGAGAGCTCACCTTTGTGTTACACAGGTGGTATTTCTTTGCTGATCCGCTGCAAGTCATGTTTTCCTTCCCAGCAACAGATTTCTTCCTTTGAGGAAAAAGCGGAATTTGTTGTTGCTCAGCTTTCGGTCGTTCCCTCAAGCTGGATTCTAATTTCAAGGTGCGTGACAAATAGTGACAAAATCTTTCGTAAAAAAGATGCAATCTCTTGGGAAATAACTGATAAAAGATACAGGCAGCGAACCAAAAAAATGTAAACGGATGCATGTACGCAAGAATGTGTCCGTCACACCTGAATAGCCTGCAAAATTTCCAGAGCTTTTCTTGGCTTGCTTTTTTGAATGTGTAAACAGGCTCACGTAGAGTTCTAGCCAGCATGTCTATAAATGGAGGCCTCAGTGACCTGACCGAGTCACCCAGGGTTTACCGGTGTGTTCGCTGGCAGAGACACCAGTGACGTAGGCCGTGGAAATCCCCGTTGTCCTGAGAAACTGTACCGAAAGTCACGTCCCTGAAGGTGAGTATGAAATAACGGCATGATGAAACAAGACGACTCAATGGATAAACGTAGAACTCAGTGTGAGGAATGAGTGTTATATTAACAGAAGTAATTAAAAATGGTACATTGCTCATAACGGCGGATCCAGGTATCCGGTTGGACAAAAAAGCTTGTGGATCACATGTTACATGGAATCGATGCCATCTAGCTGCTCCGCGGACGACTTTGGGACAACCAAATGCTGCAAGTGACATTGCACCGCCCTCTATCACCTTGCTGCACATGCTCTGACCTCTGTTTAAGACAGTGCCTCTCCTGGAACATAACCCCTCCTCCACAGGTACGTGTGCAGGCCGTCCATTTGGCCCACTCGCCCCACCAGTAGGTTGTCACCTCCGCCTCATCCTCCAAGCTGTTGGATGCTACTCCCACTTCCTGGAACAAAAAGCAGTATAGCATATTGAATTTCTTTTGAGTACTGGAAGATGACAGATTTACAGTAAGGGAGTGGGGGACCTGGTCCCAGATGAGACCCGAAGCACTTAAAAATGAGAATGTGCTATGTACACTCAGTGGTCGCTTATTTAGGAACACATTGTCCGTCGAGGACTCATTTTTTACTCCAGAACCACTTCAAAGGTCGACAAGTGCATTCAGAGAAGCCATTCTACATATCACTGTTGTACTGGCCTGTTATTTTTGCACTTCTTTATGAGATTTTTATGAGTCATGTACTGGCCATTCTCAAACAATTAACAAGTTGTTTTCAGCTACAGAAATATCATCGACTGGAAGTTTTTTGTTCATTAAACTATTCTCTGTAAATTCCACTCACTGTAGTGTGTGAAATCACAGTAGAGTAGCTGTTTCTGAGATGCTGGAATCAATACGAATGATACCAGCAATCACGCTATGTTCAAAGTCCAATCGATCAGGCATCCTAGCTGTTCTAAGGCTTTGCCAAGAATAATGAAACCTCTTAACCCTACCTGTGTGCTGTACACATGTATACAATAAACCAGCCACTATGTGTAAGTAGCTGAGGTGTGTATGAGACTGACAGGTTGACCAAACACATCCTACCTGTCCCCTGGAAGAGATGTTTCCCAGAGATACTGAGAGGGTCAGCACACCCAGCAGCATTAGGCTGGCCTCCATATACTGAGCCCACGAGGAGATTCTCATCCTTATAAGTAAAAAGAGGGTACTGAATGCAGAAAGAAGGTGGGCATTGACAAAGGAGGACAAGTCCCCATCATAACGTTGCAAAAACTCAGAAGGTCAGAAAAGCACTTTAGCAATACGTGGCATAATTAGCATAATTAGCCAAGTCAAATAAAATTCTGGGCTTTGATTAGTGCCTGGGTACCTGTGGTGAATTGTCCTGCTGTGTCATATGCTGGATTGTTGGGCACAGAGTGCAAACGGCTCCTGGCAAAAGCACCCCCCATACCCCTCCCCCCCACCTTTAACCACCTCTCTTGCGCAGACGAACACACCAGTTAGGTAGGCTTCCTAAAATAAGCAAACATATCGTCTAGCTCTGTTTGCAGTCTGGTTTTTTCTGGCACTAAATATTGGTGACAGGTGTCTTGAACTACCCGCAGGAACACCTGGAGTTCATTACGCTCCCAGACACAGCTGGAGCACGTCCAGCTGCCAGACACAGGCTTCCACAGACAGGCTGCACACCCTAGCAGTACCACCCCCCATCCCCTGGGGCCTCCTGAGGGAGGCTCCAGCCTGGCTGTCTGAGGGCTGCAGCAGACTCATCCTTTCTGGAGAGTGGTTTAACCAGACTTGGCTTCCTCCTTTCTCAGAAGCCCGCTCATGTTTTCGCATCACGGATGCTTCTGTGGAGTGCTCCGCGGAGAAGTGAGGCGGCCCTCGTGCTCTCAGCGGCCCCGTATGCCCGCGGACAGGTACCCAGAACATGCACTGCCTTGTACCTAGCCTGTGTGACACATGATCCATGCACAATTGAACGTAATGGCTAAATAACCCACATGAATGCTTTATCAAAAACTTCATCTGCAAAAGGTTCCAGCTCCTTTCCAAGCCGCAGCTACGTCTGTATAACTAGTTGCAATTTTCTTATGTACAGATGTACAGAGCTTACTGAAATCCACATGAGAATCTGCATAGAGCCATTTTGCATGCTGACCTAAAAATTAATATATTCCATGCTTTCCTCAAAGTGCTTTAACAAATTACTGCTCTCGAGGATCTTCCCGGATACCACTTCAGTAAACAATTTCAGCCCATCATTTATTTCATAACATATTTTTGGGCTCAGGATCCCTGTAGCCTGTAAGACTCCCTTATATGATATAAAAGCGAGAGTTAGCTTCAAGTTTTCTCCTACAATATTTTCATAGAGTACATCCAGAAATTGCAATATCTCATACTGCACATCTACACTATTCGCAGCCGCAACACTGTCCTAAACCAAAACATAATGGAACGGAGTTTAGAAACTATGTTAAAGTTTCATCTATATCCTTACACCACTCCATGCTCCAGTACTATAATACTACTATGTCTTTAATGTAATCCATACGCCTCTAAAATTGTCAGCCCTGTGTGTTTTCCGCTTCTCTAGAGCGCCCACAATTGTTCTTTAACTCTGCATTGTTGTCCAACAAGTTCTCCAACTGTCTCAAGAAGCTGTGCACCACAATGTACGTCCACCCAGTGTTTCAGAAACTGCTAATCATCATAAACTGCAATATGTCACAATTAGAACTGCTTGCATTGATTGTGCGACAAAATGACTAAATTGCCCTTAAATGTCAGGACCAATCTGCTAATTTATCAGCTGACATGTATAATCTGTAGCTGCAGTTTGTCTACAATATGACTTCTACCGCACAGCTAACTCCAAAGACACCTTGCATCACTGTTTCGTTAAGTTAGAGTGACACCGAGCATCTCCTTCCCTCAATTATGGATGGGACTCCAGACCAGACTTTGGCCCCAGCTCAGGAGGGCTGCATAAAGTAAACAGTAGCAGCAGAGTGAGGTTTGAGCGAGGGGACGCGACCTCATGCTGCCCTTGGTGCTCAGCAATAGGTTGAGGCTTGGACATTTGGATTCACGTACCTATGACTGATAAACAAACAAACGCATAGACACGCAGACACACACACATGTGTGTGACACACAAGGCCTGGCATTGTGCATAGCGGACACTCACCTAGCTGCAGTCCTGGGGCTCTGGAGCAGTGCAGGCGGCGTGCTGCAGCAGAGATATGTCTTGCGGGTAAGGTGTGCGCCTGCATCCCTATGCTCCCCTCCGGGGGGGGGGGGGGGGGGGGGGGGGGGGGGGGGGGGGGGGGGGGGGGGGGGGGGGGGGGGGGGGGGGGGG
>JABFDZ020000044.1:32784089-32797432 GCA_019775955.2 Pollimyrus isidori | reverse complement strand
CTTCTAGCTGGGTCGGGGCCCCGGCCGCTGGGTTTACCCTTTTGTACATGTTTTTGTCCACCACGCATAGAATGCCCCCCCCCCCCCCCCCCCCCCCCTTTGTGTGTCTGTAGCGTTAGGTGACTTTGATGAGCCCAAGCGCTCCACTCTGACCATGTTTGGGATTCTGACCACTGCTGTGAGGATCTACCAGGATCGCTGGGGCTACGGTGTCTACTCTGGACCAATAGGAACTGCAGTTTTGATGATAACAGTGAAATGGGTGAGTCACACCTTATATCCCAGCATGACAGCCATGTGATCTTCCGCTCAGCGAGAGAGATATGTTACACTTATGCGTAGTTAAACCTTCTTCAAAGCTTGTCTCTACAGTAGTAAAGTGTTCAGTCTCGGGTGAGTTCCCACGACAAAGATGTGTTCGCCTCCCTAGCTGCAAAAGATGAAGGAGAAGAAAGGATTGTACCCAGAAAAAAGCGTCTACACCCAGCAGGTGGGGCCGGGCTGTTGCTTCGGAGCATTAGCATTGATGCTACGCTTCTACTTTGAGGTACTGAGGCCCCTCTGTGTCTTTTCCTGGCCACATCTTATCAAGAGTCTTGGTGCACCTATTGAATAACACTTACATAATACTAACATCACTTTTTGATTAACTTGTAATGTGGATAGTTATCTATCTATCTATCTAGATAATCTGATGATGCCTCATACAGAATGCCATCCATATTCTTTCCTACAGGAATGGGACTATGCCTATGTCCACAGTTTCTACCATCTTTCCCTGGCCGTGTCCTTCGTCCTGCTGCTGCCCAAAACCAACCGGCTGGGGGGGTCAGGTCGCAGCGCTACCAAGCTCAACTGCTACACCCTCTGCTGCTGTGTATGATGCCCTTTCTTGTTTAATAGGAGCAAAGCTTTTAAGATGTTCTGCCCCCAGGAGCCACAGCCTTTTTAACTGAAAGGCACCACAAGCTATAGCTCATGCGCTAACTCTGCACACTAGCCACTCTCACTAACACACGCTCGCTCTCGTTTGACGTCAGGCGCCCCACCCCTCAACAAAGGACAAAGGCCGGACCGCCTGGAAGTGGCCCACCAAGCGGCCTTGGATGCGTGCCTGTAACCCTGTACTCCCGCTGCAGCAACCCCCAGCACCTGTTAAATTACAGAGCTAACGGGAAAGGGGGGAAAGAAGGGATTTAATACAGATGGGTGTCAAGAGGAAAAAAAGAAAAAGAACAGGAAGACTGAATCTTTGTGCGACTCCCTGACAACACACTTAACGACTTTGGGCTTGGATTGTGATCACAGTGTACACGCACACACACACACACACACACACACAGACACACACCTGTGTGACTGAATGGCTGAGGAACTCCCAAGGAAGCGACTGAGACTGAGAGAGCAAGAGAGAGACCCACATAGACTGCTCTCACCACGAGAAACCCAGAGAATTTCCCCAAGTGCCGGTCTCCCGAGGGGCTTCGTCCATTTCCAGCTGTGGGGAGAGCAAAGAACAACAAGGTACTAAAAACGTGCGGGGAAAAGGAATCTAGTGTGAAGGTTAGATAGTGAGACGAGCCAGTAAAACTGACTGGAACATTTAAGAGCAGAGAGGACAAGCAGACGTTTTATCTCTCCAAGTTGAATAAATTGTCTTTTAAACGCCCCGTGGGGAAGCTTCTCTGGGCTCTCAGAGACAGAAACCTCGCAGTTAACGAAAAGTCGAAAAATGACAGGATTGTAAAAACGCATTTTATTCTTACTCCTCACTTTAAACATTGCGAGATGCCAGATATATTTTAGAAGGTGTCTCACACGTATTTGTGCAGCTGAACTGAGTCCAGCCACTGCGATGTAAACTGAGAATCCACTAATGGTTCTGGAGCGGTAGGCAGAGAACTTTGTTCCAGTGAATGATGAATCCGCAGCTCAGCTACGGAGCTCCTTCTCTTGAAATTACCATTTATTAATAGCAACCAGCCCATGTTCTCTCATTTGTTCTAGCTTTATGGTAACCCACCAATGTATATACGCTTATTTATTACAAGAAAGTTGTGTATTTAATATTAAACGTTTTATACCTTTGATATGCCTTTGGAATAAAGATGGTATATGCCTCTTTGTATTCCTCATTTCCCTGAAATTCCTCATTTTCCGCATAACGATGTGTGGGTTCTCCGCCTTCTGGGTCCACCGGCTTCCCAGCCTCATTTTCTTCCCACTGCGGAAAGCACTTCATACCTTGCACGCCACACACACGCAGAAGTGCAACCGGCTCCCCCACCCTATTAAATCTCACTTATTCATAAATCAGGTCAGTGGTAAAATGTTTCAGTATTCTGTGATCAAAAGCCAGTCCGAATTCCCCGAAAGTGAATAGCATAGTCTACTGAGAGCCACACGAAGACCCACTTTCTTGCCTGCACTAAACACTTGCTAAAGAGTGCAAACATGTGCTGCATGTCTTAGACAAAACAGTCTCCAGCCAATGGTGAATAAAGCCTTGATCCACAAAGGGCTTTTTGACTGGAGGCCAGGCTCTTAGGTCCTGTGCCTGAAGAAAGGTGTTTTTGTCTAGGAGAGAGTCTGGCCGCTCGTGTCTCTCTCCTGGCTGCGTTTCCCCTTTGCGGTACGACGGAAACCCGACACTTTTATTACGGCTGGTGTGAAGCACTTTTCAGCTCCTCTTACTTCTCGCCGTCTACCCCAGGCCACTGTGCTCAGGGCTGCGATCTCACACGTGCACACATAAACGTAGACATCAGAAACATTGATACATGCCCCAAGACGCCCAAATGATTGCTGAAACAAACGACGATCCGCCGATCCACCCTTATCATTAACGCATGAACTCCCTTCATAATAGCCACACGGAGACATAGTGCTTATGGTTTGGAGTGCAGGATTTCTGTTCATCGGATGGCATAATCACAGCATGCAGACTACAGGGCATCCTGGGTGCACGTTACAGCACAGCTCATGGTGTCACCTGCGTTGATTGAACCGTCGGAATGAGACTTTTTTTGCTGTGCCCTTCAAACATGCTCTCTAGAAGACTCAGTCTTTAGGATATGATCTAGCAGGCCACCTAAAAAAGGCATATTACTTACACACCATGGAGATTGTCAATCAGTGGTAAGAATACAACCCATTCTCTAGGGGATGGAAAGCTTTGGGGTGCCAGCTACCAGCTGCCAAGTGCACAGGGTACAACCTTCAAGCCTCTCAGCTGTTACTGTAGCAGCTGTGAAGCACAAAGCTGGTTATGTGTGCAAACTGGTCCCCCCCCCCCCCCACCAACCAAAGCCTTTCTCTGTCAATGCACCTGAATAGGCCAAATATGGATCTGGTTTATAATTAGGGATTTGTTTTTTCAAAAACGTGCAGCTAATTTAAAATATACCAGGCAATCAGCGCGGCTAAAAACATATGGTTGAGAACTCGAACAAGCACTCGACAAGCTGTTGATGTCAAGTCCTTTCTTGGGTTTTCAGGCAGTTCATTACCCTGGTATACCGATGTGGAATGGTGTTTTACAAATGAGCTGCTTCTAAATGTGTTACCAAGAGACGTAAATACTGCCACAGAGAGATAGAAAATCACACCTGGTGGCTGACAATCCCATGTGATCCACAAGACACGAGGACTGGGAGAGAAAATGGGGGCACTATTTGGGTGATCTGTTTCACAAAACAAACAAGAACACAGAGGAAAACGGGTGGATGCAATTATCAGCAATATACACACATAGTTTTCTGTTTGCATCAGGAATTGTCTCAGACTTAATGAAAGAATGGATTAGCGATTAATGTAAAAGGATTAAAGATTCCTGCGATGAGTTGGTACCCCATCCTGGGTTATTCCCTGCCTTGTGCCCAGAACCTGTGGGATAGACACCAGACCCCTGCGACTCTGCATAGGACAAGTAGATATAGGAGATGGATTGATGGGTGATTAATGAAATGAGTGATTAAATGGAATAGTTCTAGGTAGCATTCTCCTTTAAACATGCAATATAAACATTATGTAAAAGAAAAGTGCAAGAATACAGAACAGAAGGTGACATATGTGTGATAGAACATGCAATCCAAAAGTTCATTGTAAGGCCCCGTTGTAACCACTGAAACGTTACAGCATGATCTCTATAGATGGTAAAAATGTAGATTGGTATGGAGAGAAGCATCAGCTAACCCGCTCCATTCAAATTGAGGAAACTAGACTACATGTCGCAGAATTCATAATTTTTATAAAGAGTTTTATATTTATAGTCATTGATCAGTTATACTACAATAATACAATAGGCATATTCTGCCTGTATTATGGGATTCACAATCTGCAGAGCCGCCAGCTGTATGTGCTTCATCTCAAAACTGCTGACTCACATATATTTAGATTTACAGCTATAGTTGCATTAAATTAGGAATTAAGAGACTTAGAAATTTTATAATATTCATTTACATACATACAGTAATGTCCAAAAACAGCGTATACATATTTGCAGTACCATGAATATACCACAGTGGCCCAGGAGTAAAAGTTGCATAAATAAGCAGAAAATGCAGGAAAAAACATAAAGCACACACATACACTTCCCTGGTACCCTTTGCAATCCACAGCAGAAGGGAGTTCAGACGGCACCCTCGATAATGATTAACTACAGACGGCACCCTCGATAATGATTAACTACAGACGGCACCCTCTATAATGATTAACTACAGACGGCACCCTCGATAATGATTAACTGTCTTTATAATAGTAAATGCGGAAGTCTGAATCTGACTGAAAATCAGCTTTAGCACTTATTACTAGATCCACAAAATATCCTGAGGGACAAGGTCAGGTGTGATCATCAGATGGAAAAATTCATAGAATCAAATTTTCCCTAGGAAGCCGTATTACTTTACAGTGTAAGTTACTTTGCTGTTTCATGCTTGGAGTAGAACCCACTTTGTCCCTTCAGAAATACCAGCCAAAGAATTAAAACACACCCTCTGATCCACTTTCTGCGAAACCCTGACCACAAACACAGTTCGCCAGACACAAGGTGCTAGTTTCCTTCTAATGGTATGTGGCAATGTTACATAGATGCTGGATGTCATTTCCCTGGAAAAACCTCAGGCCCGATCCAAGGACTCAGTGTCCCAATCGCCCCAATACAGTAGAACTCTAAATTGTTTTTATTCTCTTTATGTGGGTCCTGCTTGGAAAATTCTTTGACTTTGCCATTGATAATGAGTACTATGCTCCAAGAAGCCATTATACAATGATCATTAAAAGAAACAAGAATTTTGGGCAGATTATGATGAAAAAAAATTCTTTGACCCAAATAAATTCAAAACCGAAGGAAAAAATGTAAAAACATCAGTGGAGTGTACAAAACAAATACAAGATATAACCCTGCATTGTGATTTGGAAAGTTATATTCCATTCATATTCAGGTTCCTCTTTAATTACTTTCACTAGAACAAATGATCCCACCACTTAGTAGCAGCAATATACAAGATTACAGTTTCATCATTCATGTTCAGCTGTAGCTGGAAAGTACAATTTAAAATATTTGAGCAAGTGTCTATCAAGGAATGGATGGACCGGCTTAGAGTGACACTGACATTGGTAGGGCATCCTCTCAGCTTTGGAAGACAATTAATTTAAATATATGGTGTTTTGGCGCCCCCTAGTGACCTGTTCAGATGCTATGCACCCTCCCCCCCCCCAAAAAAAAGCAAACACATACTAAGATGCAAAGAGTACAAGACGCAGCAAAGATGGAATGCCAATAACACATTGATAAGAATGACATAAAACTCAAGACTAAAAAACTCAATTTGAATAGACATTTTTATGCATCATGCAATCTTCATTGTTGTGTAACTCTGCATCTCTCAAAGTTTACAGCTGAATTCTACAATCTTCCAGCCTTTGACCCTGCAAACAGGGAGCGCTGTATTATTAAGTTTTTGGAGAGCCGTTTGCTTCAAAGACCAAATGCGTCAAAAAAAAAAACTGGACTATTTTCCCTTTTCCTTGAAAAATAAGCGCCAGGAAAGAGACCTTCGATGCCAGTTTAAATGTGTGCAGTTGCTGTTGTTCAATTGCTCAGTGTTGCTTAGTAGACATGAACCAGACCTCATCCATGAAAAGTCTGCTAACCCATATATAACTCACAGACGAACCTACGATGCATATGTTAAGAGCATTGTGTTTGATCTGTAAAACTGTTTCCTTTTTGCTGCTTCTGCATACCCTAGAGGCAACACATGTGTAAAAGTGCTTTCCAGGCTTGTGGGAGGTAGACAGCTGAGGTCTGCAGTTTCGTGCTTTTGAGATGGCCCTCAGTATTCCTCTCTGTCTTTCAGGCTGTCTTTTACAGATTGAGCTGTCCCTTCAACCCATTCACTTTTAGAGAACACACGCATAAAGTTATGTTAATTTTATAGAGACAATCCATGAAACCGCCAGCATCATCAATAATTGAGAGGCACTCTGAGGGACAGGCTGACTCACACACAGGCAAACTCACTTTACCTGAAGCCCTCTGAAAAACAATGAGTGCAACTTAAACATAAGCAAGAGTGTTGAAAGTGAAAACTTGGCCCCAAACCTCTTCCAGCTGTTCAGCCACCAGTCCAGCCTGAGCTCTTCACTTCCTGTCACACAAAGGCAATGGGGCCCAGGTAGAGAACATCATATGAACCCGTACATGAATCATTTTAAGGTCATCATATGACCATATGGCCACACCCACCACATGTCTGTGTCTGCTTTGAATGAAATAGCACACGACCTGTGGGACGCAGCCACTATGGCTATAAAATGTACGGTCTTATACATGGGAGCAAAAACATAGACCGGCTGGGGGTCCCCAAGGACTGGATTTGGAAATACTCTTCTGGATGCCACATTAACCTTATGGGTAAAAAGAATATCTCTGTTCTATGCCATGAATATAGAAATATGAGCACATGAAGAGAGACAGCAATGATATTGCTGATGTATTCGATAAACCTACAGCTAAGACAGATGTTATATGCAAAATCATCTTACAACACAGCCTAAACTTAAACCCTTTACTGGGATCTTACTGGGTGTATTGAGACTGGAAAAGCATGCTTTACTCACACACAATGCAGACAAAGTTTCATTTGCCTCTTAAGCTGTACGGTGAATTGAGAGAGGTCTACGTTTATGGGGCCAAGTTTGTCAAATCATTTGATATAGTGTATGTATGGTAATCTTGTAACCACTTATTGGGAACAGGGGTCTGGAGCCTATCCCAGGCAACATAGGATACAAGGTAAGGGTTAGACCCTGGATGGGATCTTCTTACATTTCAAAAATACTAGTGGCGTGTGTGAGCAGTGGGGTGTGTGAGCAGTGGGGTGTGTGAGCAGTGGGGTGTGTGAGCAGTGGCGTGTGTGAGCAGTGGCGTGTGTGAGCAGTGGCACTGCTCTCTGGTCTTAGCAGCTTTGCAGGCACAGCGTAGTGTGGATGACAGACACACAAGCAAAGCCAGACGCTGTGGCCCCCAATGATCTGCTTCCTCAGCCGGCTGGTAATCAGCCAAAGCAAACTGCCACTCGGCCTGCATGAAGAGGCAGTCTGGAGGAAAGACGCCAGCACTGGCTTTTATAGGTGACGGGGCCCTGAGTGTGTGTCAGCATGATGCCTTAAAGGCACAAGACTTATGCAATTTAAAAGCCGATACAGACAAATTAATAAGCATACAGCCTTTACCGTTTATCTTTTTGGGTTAAACTGTTACTTGATCAAACTGTATTCTTTTGACTTTTTATGTACGTTTACTATGTAGCATGGGATATAGTACAAAAAGCCTCAGCACAAATATTGTAATGCATTTACATTTTAGTTTCCTCTCTAACTGTCACGTCCCGATCGTGGCGCTTCTCTTGCATGCCATGCCCCTCATTAACCTTGTATGGAATCCCCTTGTTACTAGCTGTTCCTAATGTTGTTTAATTGAGTCTGTGTATTTAAGTGCTTCCCTGTTAGTCTTTGTCCTGTCATTACATGTTTTGCCTTGTGTTTCGTATCAGTTACCCTTGTTCCCCAATCCTTCAGCTCCTTCCTTCTCCTGCTTCCCTGGTCTGTGCTCGCAGAAAGGTATGACCGTAATGTGTGACATGGGTTGGCTCTCCTCCGATTTGACCCTTTAGGAACCTGTCTGCTTCAGCTGGCTTCTGATTGTTTTAGACTGAATTTGAAATGAGACGGACCACCTGAACTCTGATTCTGCCCAATCAATGTAGTTCAGCAACAATCAGTACAATAAAGATAAACAATGGTAGTTCATTGAGTGTTTCACAAGCAAAGTCGTAGTTTTAAATCTAATGAAAGTGATTGAATGGGATGTTGGAAATGACTTTGAAACCTGAGCAGCTTCGGCTCAACTCATTTACATTAACCTTCTCTGTCAGTATACAGGCTGTTCATTATGACTGCTTACTGCAGAATACTCTGAAATGCAGTTAACAGTGATGCTAGTGTAAGTGTAGGTGCACACCCACGCTACGTGATGCAGCTACAGCTGTCTACGGCCTCATTACACGTACTCATCAATAGCTTCAGACCAGGATTCCCCCAAAGAGTCTGCAACCCTTCTGACTATGAAGCAGAAGATATGAGAAGACAAGGCAAGATCGGACTTAAGTGATCTCAAAACAGGGAAATTTACTTGTTACTACAGCCTAAAATAGAAGAGACAGAAACGTACTATAACAAAACAGAAATACGAAAGAAAATTATGGAGACATTTTTGCACACAATTACACATATGACATGGGTAGTGGCATTGATTAATGATACATATACAGATATTGTACCAGTTGGATATAAATATACAAGTTACAGTGTCTCAAGTTACATTACATTTTCTCAAAGCACTTTCTAGCATCCCCACCCAAAGCCCCCAGTGAAGTAAGCCAGAGGTGACAGTGGCAAGGAGAAACTCCTTACAAGGAAGAAACCTTGGGTAGGGACTAGACTTTAGGGGCCGGTAGGGAGAGTCAAATTGGAGAGATGGCTAAGTGCCAAGTCACACTGTGTAAGACATAATGTCATAATGAGAAACATATTATAACTAGATAATTTCCTATGTCGTTATAACAAGATGTGTCATGTTTTAATTTTATATTTTCAAGTTGTAATGAGAAAATCACGTCATCATAATAAAAATGACCAAATTTTTTTTCATGAGGGTAACAATGAAAAATTGTTGCATGTGCTTTAAACACAATATTGTTGTGAAGAAGAGCCACACAGAGACTGGGAGAGCATTCAAACTCCACACAGACAGCCCTGGACATTATCGGGGGCACTCGCGGGTCCTCGTGCACATAGGCAGCATCCTCCTTCCTCAGGACTGATTTTCCCCAGACTGTCTGAATGTGCCCCTGCAGGAGCTGAAATCACCAGTGCCCCCCACCTCATCCAGAAGGGTGGGGGGAGGGCGGGACTGTGTGGACAGGACAGCAAAGATGGGGTAACACATGGAGGGTAGGCAGTCCAACCACAGCTAGTCAGCGTAACAGGAAAATGGTGTGTGTGTACGTGTATATAAATGTATATGAGAAGTTTAATTTACTAACAAAATACAGTTAAATAAACAAGAATATGACAATGAGTAAAACTTCCCCAGGGCTCATTTGCACACAGTATATCCATTGTCCAGCTAAACCGATATAACGATTATGCATGATTTAGGTTAAGTACCTTATGGTGAGCTTTCACAGAAACTTCAAGCAACAAACACCCTTAAATGTCTGGACTTTGTTACAGTTCACCATATTTTATTTTTGACATACAGTTTTCTCCAGTCAGATCCGTATCTCTTATGTCAAGCATGTCAAAATACTTCTCCAATATGTTCATATCTAAAAAGAACATCACAGCAACGGTACTATGGGTGAAATGTGGATGGGGTCCCTGCAAGGATTGGTGCTGAGAGTATTATTATAAAGAATAGGGTGAATGATAATTACCTGCATGTGATCCCTAACAAGAAAAAAAGTCCAGTACCTACTACCTACCTAGTAGGCAGTATCACCCGTAATGCCCTGCTTTTATCATTTAATTCTTAGGGCTTAAATTTTGATTTCACCAAATCACCCAAGATAGGAAATGTAATTTTATAATACCAATCTATTATTCAGTTCTGATCTTAACTTCGCACTTATCTTAAACTTCATGTAGCCCTAAGGTTACTCACAATAGCAAGCTTAACTCTAACCAAAACCCCATTGCCATCCCTGAGCCTGAGGTCAATCATATGCCTAACTACAAACTTAATCTTGAAGCCAAAAAAAGTTACGTAATGTTAACACTAATCTAAATGCTGTACAGAAATTCTAATGCTAACCTTACAATAACCCTAACTACAACCATATCCCTAATCCTATGACTAATGCAATCCACAACTTCAGCGTTAATCCTAACTGTAACACAAACCCTGTTGCAGGCACTCTTAAAACTGTAACTTGACACTTTTAATAACGCTAACCCTAAATGCCTACACAAAATGTAGGGTTTGCAAGTTCTACCCACATTGCCCTCTGCTGTACTGGAAGATACCTGTAAAGAAAGGTCTTAATTACAGGTAATTCAGTATAAACCCCATAAAACTGTAGAACGAAATTTAAGATATAGCTTGATAAGTGTCTGTCTTGGTACACGTGAATAAATTAAAAGTACTTAAAAGAAAATTAAATCTTAAATAAAAAGGTCACCGCACAAATTATAAACTTAGAAATTACAGTTAAATACTTCTAACATGCTAACTGTATAGTATGAAGTGGTTTATGACTCAAGTATAACAAAGTGCCATGTATGAATCTCGTGAACGTTAAGACAACCAAAAAATATTGTGGCACCACGGATATATACAATTGTTGTGTCTGTGTATTAGTGTTTCAATTAAGCGTTGAAACCGTTCGTTTTACCGCAGATTGCGTGTTTCCATTAGTACTGGCAGCAAATAAGAAAAAAGGACAAAAGTTTCAAATACATACATACAACATAGTTGAAAATATGAACACAGACTAAAACACATAGAAATACTCAAACTATACATAGAATAAAATTAATTTATACGAAACAATGACACTGTTCTTTAAATTCAGTTTAAGAGATTTTTAAACACATTCAGAGAAGGCAATTAAGGAGTTTCAATCCCACTCATGTGGTGCATAACAACAAAAGGCGAATTTCCTCAGTTCTGTGCGTGTGGTGGGAAGCTGAAGGAGAAGTTTACATATGTACTGAGGTAATTTGCTAATTAAAGGCAATGCATTTTCCTTCTAAGATGTAATGATGTTCACTTCTGTTCCATTTTTATAAAATTCCGCCTCCACTGCACTGATTCCCCTACAATATGAAAGAATTATTCATGCAACTAATTTACTCATAGAACATATTTGGCGATTTTAATGGGAATATCAACTTAGTTCTTTCCCGGAACGCCACGGAAGCTCACCGGAAGCCGAACGCTGTCGTATCGTTGGTTGGCTGTGGCGCATGCGCACGTCGGTGCTGTCCTCGAAGAGCCAATCGGAATCCCATTGATAAGCAACAAACAGGCACGTCAGCTGATTACTGGCGCCGAAACAAGTTGCGGTGATTTACTGTAGTATAAGAAAGTAGCCGTGAAAAAGTTAACAATGACAGTTTTACCGACCGGCTAGTAAATGTTAGGTACTCGCACTGCAGGAAGGGGTTTCTTTGGAGTGAGTGGCGGTTGTATCAAGTTTTGACAGCACGAACATATGGAAGCTAAAGGGGAAGCCTAAGCGCGGTAGTAACGTGTAGTACGTACTCATAAGCATTACGATACATGCTGCCTGTTGTAGAAACCTGGAATTTCATGGAAACGGCTTCATCTAAAAGAAGACGATATTAAGCCACTACAGAAGCCATTGTACACTAAGCCACATACAGAATGGACTCTATGCTCGAGTCAAGACCACTGCTGGCACCACAGGAAAGCGGGCCGATCGAAGGGAAGTCGGAGCAAGACAGTTATTTAGAGTGAGTTACTTCTGTACTGTTTAACAGTCGCTTCTGTCCTAAAGACACTTAATAGTTTAATCTATTCCTGTGTTGGGGGTTTTAAAAACAACAGCGGTCCTCTCCAGGTTCTTCCTGCTGCAGCCACTAATGGACAGTAATCAGTGACAGTAACAGTAAACTTTCCATTTCATGTTTTTTTTTTCTGTTTCATCAGATCCTGCTCAGTTAAATTTTAAAAGGATATCTCATTTCAGCAGGATTTTTGCAGCATTCGGCTTTATGAGGTTTGAATTGGCGTACACGGGCATTGCTGCATTTTCTTTGTAGTATATTGAAGTAACAGATGCATTAAATGTGTTTTGTGAGTATTTAGTATTAGCTCAGTAATGCACATGTTTTGCTTTTTATTGTCAATTGAAATGTGCATTCTGCTTGAATATAAAGATTCTTTTTTATTATTGGTCATGGTAGCATATGACTTGCTGGAAAACAGCCAGATGTAGTTGTGACTTAGCAATGGAGTTTTGTCATTATATACACTGCACGAGGACACTGTATGCAGTATATCTTTTAGAAAGCTTTAAGCATGTTCAAGTGATTTTAAGGAAGTGGTCATTTATAAATATCATGAGCTTCCTCATATACTAGCAGTTTCAGCAGCCAAACATGCATGTAAATATCCAGTATAGGAAATGTCACACACAAAGTATTTTTTTGATTTTGTGTTTCAAATCTTAATATTTACTGTTCCCTCTGCGTGCCTTTTGCCGTCAGTAAGGTGAAGAACGGGAAGCTGTACTTGGCCACATTCGCAGCAGTCCTGGGTCCCCTGAGCTTTGGGTTTGTCCTGGGATACAGTTCTCCAGCCATTCCAGAGCTGCGCAAGATCAGCAACCCGCGACTGCAGCTGGACGCTGAGGAGGCCTCGTGGTTTGGTGTACGTGTTTGCTGTAGTCCGGCACAGGCTAATGTCAGCGCCTCACCCTGACCCCAGGTTGTTTTTTTCTCACAGTCTGTGGTGACAGTGGGTGCCGCGTTCGGGGGGGTGCTAGGCGGCTGGTTAGTGGACAAGATCGGCCGAAAGCTCAGCCTTATGTTCTGCTCCCTGCCGTTCATCTTTGGCTTCACCATCATCATCGCTGCCCAGAATACCTGGATGCTGTACCTTGGACGTGTTCTCACTGGGCTGGCCAGCGGCATGACCTCCCTTGCAGCACCTGTATGTACCCTCTGTGTATGTCCTATGTACCCTCTGTGTATGTCCTATGTACCCTCTGTGTATGTCCTATGTACCCTCTGTGTATGTCCTATGTACCCTC
>JABFDZ020000044.1:32765456-32783989 GCA_019775955.2 Pollimyrus isidori | reverse complement strand
TGTGTATGTTCTATGTACCCTCTATGTATGTTGTCTTATGCTGCATTCCATTTACCTCGGAGGTCGGAACTTGAACTGGGAATGATGTCACACATAAGATAATAGCATATGTAACTAATATGCATTTAGTTGTAGATGGAATACAAGGAACAATAATGGTTAGATAGGGCTCCTTCATTAAGTCATTGGTTTGGATTGGGGGGGGCAATGGTGAAAGTTTTCTAAAAAAAAAAAAAAAAAAAAAAGGGAGGGGCTCCTTTCTGGCAAGACCCCTGAGCTTCGGCCTGGGTTAACCCTTGCATTAAAGCAGTCTGCATTCATTACAGAGGAACAGCACTCTACACAAGGTGATTTTGGATCTTGGCCTCAGTTTGAGAACTGTTGTCCTAGTTACTTCTGAATTCTCTTTCTCCTCTTTAGCTTTACATCTCGGAGACTGCCCACCAGCGTGTCCGAGGGACATTGGGGTCCTGTGTGCAGCTCATGGTGGTAATGGGGATTTTGGGATCTTACGTGGCAGGTATGACATTAAGGAATTCTCACGGGGCAGCTATGAATGCAAGGTTCATTTGCAGTGGAGCTAGTGCTTCCGTATTTGGCATAAGGAACTGGAGGTTCAGAATGACAATGACGTTCATTGCAGAAGAACATTAATTAGAAACTGACGCAGTTGTAACCAATGCACACTGAAACAGTATGAAAAACATTCCACCATAACTAATATCTGCCCCTGTAGTAACTATTCTCGAGTCGACATGAAGAAGAACAAGTACCAATGGGCTCTGTGTGCACTATGAATACAGCACTCAACAAACTACAGGAAATACTGCTTGTACATCTGTAGTGCTTGGCGAATAAGGCTCATTCTGGTATACTCATTAACATGGCTTATGGGGAGTAGCTGATCTGGTTCTGTCGGTTTAGAACGCTGTTGCTGCCCACAGCCTAAATCTCTCATTGAGGGCTTTATTGCTTGGACAAAAACACTACTTTTTGAGCTTAATCGTGTTGAATCTAATTGAATTTGCTGTCCCCGAAAGACTGCGCCACTTAAAGGCTGATTGGCGCTAATGGGATTCAGAAGGTTTCTTCTCTGAAATGGGTGAAGCAGCTCAGGAATGCATTCCAGCATCTGTCTGTAACTCCGCAATCTTGTGCCTGTCCCAGGTCTGGTGCTGGACTGGCGTTGGTTAGCGGTGACCTGCTCCGTGCCTCCGACCGCCATGCTGCTGTTCATGTGTTTCATGCCGGAGACTCCCCGCTTCCTGCTGTCGCAGGGCAAGAGGCGGGAGGCGGAGACGGCGCTGCACTTCCTGCGGGGACCGGAGGCCCCAGCCGAGTGGGAGTGTGCTCAGATCGAGGGAGCCTCCCGGGAGCAGGTGAGGGGCCCAAGCACAGGAGACACCGACTTCTCTGACAAGTTTATGTTGAAGATTGAACCACTGAAGCATTTGATTAGAGGCACAGTTGTAATTTGTTACTGAGCCTTTTTTTATGAACCTCCTAGCATGTGAGTGCCGGACTGTGCAGGTCAATGACCACAAAATGTCTTTGCAAGCGCTTTCTGAGTTTTAAATCTCAGAAAGCTGGCATGTGATATAATGGTTAATCATATACAGGATACACAGAGTTGGATTCATTGTTTTGTTTTATATTTATATATAAAATTCCAAAGTTCATATCAGTTAGGCAACAAAACAAGTGTATTTAGAAAAACGAATGATACGCCCAATTAACTGGGTCTTATTTTCCCTGCTTTGTGTTAAAATGGTGTGAGAGTAGCCCATTCAGAATCTGCTCTCTATGTAAATATGTTCGATATAATAATGGGTAACGCTTTACTTGAGGAGCCATTAATAATGTAGTACACTCTTACGTAAAGGGTTAATATAGCAGAAACTGAGTATTAGTTATGAATTGATCCAATGTTCAATCATCCTTAACTAGTCAAAGGTTCAAGTATTTCATGCAGTTACTATATTTGTTTATGGCTTGTATTTGAGTAACTGAGTTAAGTTACTTGTGCCCCCTCAAGTAGTGTCACCTAATAGTAAGAATCTAGTAGTAACACTGTGTTACTACTCAATGATTTAGTGGCTTAAATTCAGATGCTGTTCAGAAATTCAGTAGAAAAACTGCAATAATCATAATGTAGTAATATGTTCTGCTTCCTACCCATGCAATTGATTTGCTTGACAAATGTTATCGTCGACAGCCTGCCATCAGTGAATAAGTGTATCTGACAAACCTGTTACAATCAACACCAGAACACGGCCTGGAATGGATGAATAGCAGTAACCACATCCAATGGTAGAATGATAAGAATCTGGGACTTGGGTCCAATACCCAAAAGTACAGGAAATGGCCTTGCATATCCCAGTGTTTCTGTGTAGTGGCACTCTTTTTGTTCTGCGTTTTCTGTACCTCCTTTTGAAGCCGATATAGAGCTCAGTATTTGGAACTCGAGTGAGAACAGACAATTTTCTCTTAAAAACGTTTACTCCAAACAACTAGCAGGAACTCGCATTAACACATTATAATCCGTTGTAACTCAGTCAAAAAACTGAGTTGCTTCCACCATTTTTTCGGCTTCAAGACTGCCGGTCGCTTACAAAATGACGTGTACATAATTACCAGAAACACAAACACCAATTTGTTTCTAGAATTTATACAATACTATAGATTTTAAACAAACAAAATAATAATTTAATTCTTATTCAATTATTTCTCTTAATCTTAACCCTTTTAACTAAATTATTTCTATAAATAAATTATTCCCTAATTGGCTCTTACATTCTGATTTATGTATGGGGTGGCTGGTGTACCAGGAAAAACAGCATCTTATGAACAGTAATGTGGAAGTAATGTTTAGGATTACAGCCAGCCAGGGTAGTGAAAGCCCAGTAAAGGGTGAGGCATGGTGAGTTTTTTTTTTTTATTATTATTTAATGGTACACTCCAGTACCATGAGGAGTAACGTCTAACCACACACTAGCATGCATTTTTGCAGCTGATCTGACCTTTCTCAGGGAACATGCTCTCTTTGAGTATGGATGGGATTGAGTCAACGCTGCCGTCCCCTGTCTCTCTGCAGGACAGCCGTCTGCAGCTGTCTGATCTCAAAGACCCTGGCATGTACAAGCCCCTGCTGGTGGGAGTTCTAATGATGCTCTTCCAGCAGCTCACGGGCATCAACGCCATCATGTTTTACGCTGAGACCATCTTTGAGGATGCTCACTTTAAGGTACGGCCCCGAGACCGCAAGGCTGCTCATCCTTTAATTCCCACAGTATTTTTAAAGTGTCTCCTATGTTGATTTGAACTAATTTTATTCAAAAACCTTAAAGCTGAACAAACCAATGCCAGAGATTTATGAATTATTGTGAGACAGAGAGGCCTCTATCATTGGACCAGACTGGTAAATTGGCAGAATAGATAGGAATGTTGGGTTTTAATTATTGAAATATAGGATCTGTTTTTGAAGAATTCCTTAACGTCAGGGTGGGCAATCTTACCGACAAAGGGCCGGTGTGTGTGTGGGTTTCTGGGATTACCTGGTCAGCTGTTCAAACACAAGTGTGAGGACTCTTCAGCCAATCAGTCCTCTAATTAGCAATCTAATTATGGAGTTGTAGCCATAATCCACTTACTCAATGGCTCTTTCTGGATATGATTGCCCGCCAATGTCCCAACGATATAGTGGCACTAGGTTGAGCAGAGGGTAATGTGTGTGGCCCGACCTGGCTCAGAGACAGATGCGTGTTTCTGTATGAAGGTGGATTTGAATGAAGGTGGCTGATGATAGGCATTGTCGTTTTCTTATCAGAAAAGCGATGTGGCTTCGGTGATAGTTGCAGCCTTCCAGGTGATTTTCACGGCCCTGGCCGCGTTGGTTATGGACCGGGCTGGGAGGAAGGTCCTGCTCATTTTGTCAGGTACGTAAGTATCGGTGAGCGTGCCAGAAAGCCACTGTCCAGTGTAAAGTACTCAGAGAGTTAACTGTACAGCTGTCAATGCGTATTTAGTGCTTCCTATTTCATGCACCCATTGCAACTACTGACACCTGCTGTGTTGTGCAAGTTATTGCAAGTTGTTATTATTGTTCATAATTTATTACTACAGATGAGGCAAAGATGAACAAAACGGTTAAATCACTCGGTGTAAGATCTATTCAGTTTATTTTCATAAATTTTACAAATACAGGGGACCTTATAATAAGCAGTGTGAGAGACCCCTGGACTGGTCAGATAGCCCCACACATTCTGCCATTTGACATACAGCCTAATATGACTAATCTTTATACCTGTGTTCAGTTATTTTAAAGTATTTGGTGCTCCTGTTTTTATTTTCCATATTCTTCCTAGACATGTCTGTAATGCTGTGTTAATCCCTTTGGATATGTAATGTTTTGCATAATGAAAATTCCTTTCCTTAAGAAATTACCTTGTAATGGCTCTGTAATGTATAAGCCTTGATTCCCATAAACACAGGGTGCAGCATAATTTTACAGGTGTCTACCGTGATCTGACAGTTCCTTTGTGTTGGGTTTATCGAGTCTTGTGTCCTGTAGCTTGAGTTACAGCAAAAATTAGGCAGCAATAAGGTTCTTTATATTGCGTGTGGTGTCAAATGGGGAAGAAAAGGAATTCCTCCCATTATATTGCTTATAGTCCCTTAGTGAGTCAGGGCTTTGGAAGCCAGCAGCCGCTCCACCCAGCCACCTGGTAAAGTTTGAGTAAGAAAATATTGAACTGGGAGGGAGTTTACATGCAGCTTCATCCCGTAACGTGTCTCTGTACGCCGGGCTCAGCGCGAGGCGCTCCGAGTGTGGCTCCCACAATCCTTCCTCAAATTATTCAAAGTTTGTTTATTTGGTCCAGGGGTCGCCATGGCAGTCAGCACAGCTGTGTTCGGCGTGTACTTCAGGTTGGGCAGCCCGAATCCCAGCAACTCCTCGGACTTCAACCCTCCACTGTTGTCCGACGGCTCCCAGACCGATTTGTCTTGGCTTGCCCTCACCAGCATGGGTGTCTTCATCACTGGTGAGGAAGACCAAACACTTCGGCGACTGGCTTCACACGAGGGGAAGTAATCTTTTGGTACCGATTTCGATTGCTTTATGGCAGAGAGGTGGCTCTGAGGCTAGGGATCTGTGCCGGCAACTGGAAAGTTGCTTGTTCAAATCCTGTGTATGCCCAGAGTGATTCTACTCCATTGGGCCATTGAGCAAGGCCCTTCACCTGCTATTGCTTCATCCTGGGTATGATGTTAATCTACACCCAGCCCTGCAACAAGGCCCTCCAACTTCCAACAGGGGAATAACTTGATGATTGGCATTCCAGCCACTCACTGGTCTGTTCCAAATAGTGTGGTACTGAGGTATCACCTACTGCACATAGGCACTCGGGTCTTCATCCCTGAGGCGGTCTGTCATGTGGTGAGTGCAGCAACGCACTGTAATCAGTGCATGTTCCAAGTTCCTTACCTTACCTTGATTGCGTCTTCCTTCTAGGGAGTTTTTCCTTACCACTGTCGCCTCAGGTTTGCTCACTGGGGGCTTTGGGCAGGAGTAATGTAAAGTGCTTTGAGGCAATGTAATCTGCTGCAAATGCTCTATACAAATAAAATTCAAATGAATTAAGATTTAATTCAATGACACAACTATATGGTATTGGGAATCAATAGTTATGACTCTATCAACCTGAATTGAAATACAACAGGGTTCCTTTATTTGATATAAATGACTTTTAACACTTGAATACAAACACATTTTGGCCATTATACACACCGTCTCCCTTCTAGACAACCTGCCCATTGTGATCTGTGTATTCTCAGTATTCTCAACCAGTTCAACATTGCATGTTAGTAGCCCAAACTAATACATTGGTTCTTGATCCTTTATCTTTTACCTTTTTTTTATGCAAAACAGTAAGGTTATGTTTCATTGTATTTATTGTTCCTTCACCCCCAGATGATCTGCACACTTTACTGATTTGATTGACTTTATATCATTGTTTCATCTTTAATACTGTGTTCAGATCATGGATCATTAAAGATCCCGTAAGCATTGGTTGGCAGACCATAAAATCTACAGGAAGCTCTTTGGGTTTCCTAAGCATTTATACTGCTTTTGGTCATGGGGTGGATGCACTTTCCCTTCCCCTAGGCTTCGCCCTTGGCTGGGGACCCATCCCTTGGTTGGTGATGTCAGAGATTTTTCCCACCCCTGTGCGCGGTCTGGCCAGTTCCGTCTGCGTCCTCACCAACTGGAGCGCAGCTTTTGTCGTCACCAAGACTTTCCAGGATCTCACAGTAAGGGGCCCTTGGTTCTTAACCTTAGATACTTGATGGGGATTGGCATTGCTCATACTGTGTGTTATAAAATTTGACTTTCATTACAAATAATAAAAAAATAGCATGTAAAATTACAGCAAGATAGTAAATGTGGAATATTTTGTCTTTCAGAACCTTCTTTCCAGTGCTGGGACATTTTGGCTGTTTTCCACATTTTGCGCACTCAACATTGTTTTTACGGTCTTCTGTGTCCCAGAAACCAAAGGCAAAACCCTGGAAGAGATTCAGGCTCGTTTCAAAGGGACAGCTTAGTGTCGTCCTCCACCAGACAGACAGAATCAGATGGAAAAATGTTAAGACCCGGACTGGGGAATTTCAGCCTGATGTTATTTATTGGTTGTGCCAATATTAGTTTAGCAGGTGTGAGATGTCGTTTTTGTGCATCCCTCCTGTTTATTGTGACTCTGTGGCTGATACTTACCTGCCTTGCTGGAGTATGCTAGCCACCATATACTGATCCCAGGTCTGTTTCAGACTACTGTAATTATCAGTTTTTTGGATGTCATTCTTGGGATTGTTGTATGCAAAGAGTAAATGATTATTGTGTGTTGTAAGCAAAGTATAGACAATTGTGAAGTGAATAATAAACTGCCGGTCTACTAAACCACTGACCTATAATGCTAAACTCGGTGTTTTTTGTTTTCCTCCAGAACCAATTGCTCAGAGCTAAAAGCTGGGCTGAACACTTTACTGTAGGGCATTGCATATAAGGTCTTAGGTTCAAAGGCTTGTAGTCAAATGCTGGTGTTTATTTGACCACAAGCTTTTGAAACTATGTAGGATTGGTAACCCCTGAAATGTAAGGTGGGCAGTCAAATAAAATTAGAAATTTTATTTTTCTTTTGAAGAGCAATTTTTGTGGTTTGGTACAGAAATTTTCTTGTCATTTGCCCTGTGTGCAATATTGTATTACAAGCTAATGATATATTTGTAAGTGAATGATTTGACAGACCATTTGAAGTCTGTGTTCCATTTGCTTTCAGACTCTCTACTTTCTGTCACACTAGCGCTAATGTTCTCTGTGACCACCTTCCACATATTCTGTCTATCCACCAACATCCAGCCACTAGGGCTTTGATACCCAGAAGTGAAGAGTAAGGCTTCATACCTTCATATCTGTACTTCTGGAGAACTTTGAAGTAGCATGTTTACTACTGGCAACTTTTACAAATGGCAGAGCATTTATTCATATCCTTTGAGGTAAATAGCATTGCAGTATAGGTACAATGTTAAAGTACAGTAATCCATTTATCTGCAGGTTTAAATTGTATAGGCCTGTGTGACTTTATTGACTGTTTACTTCTGTATTTGCTGCAGTAAAGTTGTAGCTCTGTCCTGCGACTTGTGTAGGTTTGTCACGGTCAGGAACATGGTTGGGATCTCCGTGTTTGACCTGACTCTGCAGGACAGCGATGATGTGTGTGTCACTTTACAGGAGCAGTGGATTGTGGGCTACGTGTAGGGGCCAGCCGGTTCACAGAAGCGACACCACCCCAACGTGACACATGCATGACAAGCAGGAGACAACGCCTCGCACATACCTGGAGCTTTGTCTGACATGTCGCTACATGCAGGTTCTCAGATTGCCAGGATAAGCTCTCAACATACAGTAAGCCTGTGGTTCCCAGCCCGTTCACCTAGTAAGGAGGGAAGTAAGTTGTGGGGGTGGGGGGGCATGAGTCTCTGCATGCATGTGAATGCATGTATGTACAGCGGTGTGCATGCATGTGAATGCATGTGTGTATAGCGGTGTGCATGCATGTGAATGCATGTGTGTATAGCGGTGTGCATGCATGTGTGTATGCATGATTGTATGCAGGTGCCTGCATGCGTGCATGTTTCAGGCTGACTCAAGAAAGTCACTGAATTCAAAAGAAGGCTGCAGATTTCAGCTGGTTCTCCATTCCTCCACAGGTTACCATTGAGCAAATAGTGTTGTTGTGATGGAGCCAACAGGCACCGCATGGTCTGGGATGCAGCGCAGCAGCCAAATTTACCACATGTTTAAATTGCCTGGCAGGCAGTTTTCTCTCAAGTGTCAGATGTGAGTGGTGTTGAGTTTCAGACTTAAAACCTCAAGTCATAATGTAAGCTAAGAAACCAGGCAGACCTCAAACACACAATATGTTCCCCAGATCTGCACTTACTACTCAGCTACACCAGAGCCAGTGTTTTACTGCACCAGAGACATTCCCAACTCCCAGATCATTTGTGTGTGGCTGTTTATATATCATTTTGTTTAGCAGACACTTTTACCCAAAGCAATATCCAGTAGAGAAAGCAGGGTCAGCCTGGGCCTTGTTCAGGGGCCCAACACTAAAATCTTTCTGCTGACCACAGGATTTTGAACCTGGGACCTTTCAAGGAACCACTTATAATAATGCTCCCGTTTGCCACTTGATAAATAGTACTAACTCATTAATTTGAAAAGGAATGGTATGCATCTTCTTTATGCATCGTCTAATACTGATTTGCAAAGTGTTACATCCTAATTCATAACCTGATTAAGAACCATTCATAAACCCATTATCAGAGGTGGAAAATCGTATAACCAATTAGTTGAATACTCTGTGACTGTGATTCTTTATGATCAACTGGTTGGTTAGAACAAAATCGTCGACTGGATCTTTACTTTCTGGAGCTGGATTTTTCACCTCTGGCCTTTACAAGCAGGGGTGCAAATGTGCACTTATTTTATGTGCGTGTGCGCTGCTATGACCAGAAAATACCTTGCATTTTAACCCATATACCGCAAATGAAGTCGTTAGCATATAAAGATTAAAATACATTTTGTTTTCATAGCAGCACACATGTACATAAAATAAGTATGCATTTGCGCTTTTACAAACAATCGATTATCACACATATCGTTCTTAAAGGTGAATGCGTACTTGCGTACCAGCTACATGCACCCCTGTTTATAAGGGTAGTTCTACTTTAAAGTGGTACCCCTTCGATCGCACATTCACACACCATCCCCTAACTAGATGTTTGTGTCTCACTGTAAGAAGCACTGTTTGCTCTCAGTGCGTCTCTGTAAGGAAACAGGGCACAGTACGGATGAGTGGTGAGAAAATGGCCTCATCGGGGGATCGTCATCGAGTGCAGAGGCCCCAGGAGCCAGTTCGCCCACTGAGTTAATGCAGTGTCCTGAGGTCATGGCTGGCAGTGTTTACTGTGGTAGAGATGACATCAGAGGCTGACACAGCCCAACCAAGGCCTGAGACTCCGCATGGCCAATTATACGGCTGCGGTGGTGTGTGAACAGTGACGGCAGTGTCAAAAAAATAAAACTGTCCATCATATACATACATTGATTTTGTGTATTTTTCCAATGATGTTTGGTAACCTACACTATGTTAGCAAATAAAAAAATAACCATATTTAATATTTACTCCTTGAATTTGCTTTAAACAAAACAATATAAACCTTCACCGTCAATCAATAATGTGTTATGTTGCATTTGATCATCTTTCTGGTTAATGGGGTAAAGCTAATTGCAGCCAAGTTAATATCATTCACCATTCTTATTGAAGACTTTTACAATGTGTTTTGGGTTATGTTCTATAGCAGGGGATGGCCAATCTTATCCACAAAGGGCCGCTGTGTGTGCAGGTTTTCACTGCAACTCCCTAGTTAGATTACTCATTAGAGGACTGATTAGCTGAAAGAGTCCTCACACCTGGGTTCGAACAGTTGACATACAGGTTATCCCAGAAACCTGCATACACACCGGCCCTTTGCGGATAAGATTGGCCACCCCTAATCTATAGGAATATTACTGTAGTATGTGACCGTCAGCTTTAACCAGTTTCTTTTCTTCCATGTTACAGGATTTCACCTGTGCTGTGCCTGCACACATGCACCGGTTCTCAGCTGGTATCTCTTGTGCCAGCATGTTCTTGCATGCAGTGGTAGCTTATCAACAGTCTGTCTCTCGCTGTGTGCTGCAGCTCCTGTTTCATACACCTGTTTCTTTTTGGCCAGATTTCTCAACATCGACCTGTTTGTTCTCCATAGAGCCGCCCTGCCAATTCCCTGGACTGGCACTCAGTTATTGCATGGAAACATAGACAAGCATGTTTCCCTGCCACTTGCAAATCCCTGTGCTCTTTGCTCAGGAGAGACACTTGTGGCTCTGCAAGTTGCCATAGATGGAGTAGCATTAGGAAAAGGACAGCAGGAGCTTGTTAGGGTTTAATCCTTCAATGAAACATTCTTTTGCAAACTGGAAGCTAAACTAACCAATACAGAACATCATTTAAGCATCCAGAAGCAGTTTCGCTTTACAAAAGGATGTTATCTGCTGAGTGACTTTGGGGAAAGGAAAAAGGTAGTCTGGGTAATTCAGCTTTTATCAGGCTTGAGATCAAAGTCTGTTACTGATAAGGAGTTAGGATCAGCTGCCTCGATGTCTGGAGCAGCGTAGCCTAGAAATTCTGTAGTTTCTTCTGGAGTGAATTCATCTATTAAAAGGTGATCATAATTTTGAAAACGCAGTTTCTCTCTGGCCCTGTCATTCATTGGAAGTCAATACCATTCCCCAACATATTGGAAGCAGCCCTATAGCCATAAAATAAACTTTGTGGGGGTACAGCAACACTACCAATAGGTCGCTCTCAGGGAGGGTTCAAATTCACACTTTTACTGCCTGCATATTTGGCTGATCTGTGCGTGTCTATGTGCCCGGCTTGCAGTGGCCACCCCATGTAGTCTCATTCGAAAATCTTCATACATTTACTTAAGTTTATACCTTGATTGTCACGCAGCTGGCTGGCTGGCCCATGTAGTACTCCAGAAACGTGTCATTCAGAATGAACAGAGCAGCTCTCATTTCCAGTGTTTATGTATGCCCAGTGTGTGAGGCGGTTTATCTTGCTGCCGCCTCGGACATTAGCTCTCTCTGTGCCTGGTGGGACTGTCTTACATCTGTAAGCACTGATTGTGGCTCATACTTTATAGCAGTTGGGGGAAGGGACTCAGCTAGCGAGAGTATGCACTAAATCAGGCTGCCCTTCCCAAGAGCGATCTGGATTCTGTAGCGGAGAGTGTGGTTGTAGCTCAGAATGTCGTTGGCCGTTTAGCGTGTGGTGTAACAATGGCACTGTTCCAACGTAACAAGGAGGGGCATTAAATTGCCCAGCATATACCTCCTGTCCCTGGGGTATGATCGCTCCCTATCCGCATGCTGCAGGTGACGCAGCGCTCCGCAGTCCTGCTGCTGCGGCATGTACAACCTTAGGAGGAATAAACCTTACAGGGTTGGGCTGAGCTCCTGCTGGATTTAGAGAATTAATTTTCACCTGAAATACCAGCAACATTTTTTGAAAAGTCTGGATCAGGACAATCTACGTTTAATGTTTTACCATGCAGCTGGTATCCATATGCAGAATTTGTTGTATGTTTTCAGAAAGAAATTGACTTTATTCCTGGTCACAATTAATAAAGACAACAGTCCACGGTGCTCTTTACAGGTTAGGTTAAATGCTTCTTCCAAACTTATTTTTGATATGTGTGCTGTCTATGTAAACCCATAAAGACAGGAAAAACAATATGTAGACCTATTTTTTCATGGCTGGCTGATTGATTAGTGCTTCGCTTCAAACCTCCAGGACGATACGCTTTTCTCCTGCCCAGACAGTTTGCTGTTGAAATTGTGCAGTATTACCATGCATGGGTTACTTTTGCAGCTCGGAGACGTGCAGCTTAGATGTATTTGGCCTCTGAATTTATACTATGGGCTGGCATCCTACCCTGGGTGTATGTTTGTACTCGGTGATTATTTATGTTAAACGGATGGCTCTATCCCGTATATATGGGTATGAAAATAAATTATTACTTGTTGATGAATATTTGGCCTGGAGAGGGCAGTGTGGCTCGACTGCAGAATCCCTTTACCTATATTCTCACATACCCCGCTTCCCAGCCGTATGCTGCTATGATTTTGGGCCATGTCGAAGTACGTTTTCTTTTCAGTTAAGACTCTATCGCAATCAATCCATCAGAAGGCAGTAATGCTCATTGCTAGAAGCATTACCTACAGCGTTAGCCTTCGAAATCTAATACGACTTTTATTGTCTTTACATGCTTGTTTTATCTGATGCCTCACTATGCATTTCTGTGCATGCATTTGCGCTCCAACGCTTCCTTTGCTTCGTAGTGTTGTGACAGCAGTTTTTTTTAACTGAACACCCTGTGTGAGTTAATGTGGGTTAGATGTTCTTGATAGATTACGTTCCCAGTGCAACGCAAACAGAAAATAAACCAAAACAAGGAGCGCAGTAGGCAGTTGATTCGCTCACTTTGCTAAGAGGATTTTCCCCATTTCGATTACGAGAAAGTGAGGAAAACAAATTAGAAAGGCTGGTGCATTTGCGGTAATTAGGGCAGCGGTTAAATAGCAGGTTATTACCTGCATTTAGGTGGATGGGGGTGGAGAGAGTGTCAAACAAATCCGGACTGAAGCGCCAGGAATCCTGCAGCATTCCTGCAGTGCGGAGTGGAGAATGACTGGGTGGGAAAATGCGAGAACCCAGTTGGTGCACGTCTGGTAAGGACCAAATCAGATCCGACCCCCGGTAAAGACTTACGGTACTGCAACAATATTGGTACGGACGTGTCCCTACCATCCATACAAAAACCTACACCCTTGGGAGAAGCACAGACAAACACCTTGGCGTGCGTGCGATCACGCAGAGACAGGGCTTCGTGTCGTAAAGTTAAGCCGATTGACACAGTGGCACAAAGCGAAATGCATGGAGGGAAGGATGGCGTGTAGAAAGGGAGGCGCACGTATTGGCGGTGCATCACCAGGCCTGTTCCTACCAGCTGTGCGTCTGACAGGGCTCGTCATTGTACATGCCCACTACTTTGGCAGAGCACTGGGCTTTCAAAGCTTACTTCCAGCAATTTGCCCCCAAACTATACAACTGGATGTTCTTCTAAAGTTCCTTTTTGGAGAGCACTTGATTGAATAAATTATCAATGTCAGCATAGACGTTAAGGCTTTTAATTGTATTATCCATATATTAGTCTTTACAAGACAGATTAGCAAAATAATACCCCTCCCCCTCAAAGAGACGTTGGATTTATTTGATACATATGATCTGTATGATAAATTAGCAGGGTGATCGGAATTCACATAACTGCCTTTTGTTGTGTACTGTGTCTGTAGAAGTTATTTCGAAATCGGCAGTCTGACAAATGGCAGTTGGGGAATCTCCAATGAGGAGGCCCAATTTTCACTTCTCCCAAGACTGTTTTACTTGCCTGTGTTTTCGCTTCAAGGAGCCACAGCCTGTTTAGCTAATTAATTGAGCTGGAACCGTCTCTGTCAGTTATCACTCTGCTTTGCATTCCCAGACAGCTGCTCCGCTAAGTCGGGTCCCGGGTAGACTCTCCCTGCAACGGCAGCAACCTTCAGGTCATGCGCCACCCTGACACTGCCAGACCGTATCGGGCGTCATCTATGGGTGGGGGCCGTGTGCATGCTGTCACCGTTAACTGCCCCCCCCTCCCCCTTTTTTCAATCCTCAACCTTTTCAATTCCTACATAGTTCCCTGTTACCCTTATTTGCAACCCACAATCTCCACTCTTAACCCAGATCTCGCCTAGACAGTGTACCACACTAGGCTGGTATAGCAGCCCCCCCCCCCCCACCTGGAGTTGGTGGGGGGGTGACAATGTAGAGAATGAGAGCCTCTAGTGAGCTTTTGCTGAATAGGCTCTTTCAGAATGCCCAGCCAAACAGAAAAGCGCCTCTCACACTTCAAACCTCGAGCTTCACTCTGTACAACTGGCCTTTTATTCTCCATAATTACTCTCCAAACACACACACCCACACTGCCTTCCACATATACGCTCCGTCCAAATCACACCCCTGCGCTCCTTCTCCTCTGCCGCGGATCTCTGGACCACCCCCTGGAGGACCTGGAGATCCGCATCTTTACGTGGCACTTTTGGGAACGATGACGTCTCGCACAAGCGTGCAGCCGAGATAAAACAATCGGGCTTGTTCTGTCACCTCTGGAACATAGGATTCATCTTTGTGTATTTTACCAGGTCACTGGCCAATGCATGCTTCACTGCTGATGGAGACCGCTGACCAATCTCCTCAACTGGAGTGACTGGACACATTAATATTACTATCTCATCACTGCATTTAACTGAATTTTTGCAGTTTCAGTCTGTTCAACCATCAGGCCCAGTTTTGCTTTCCTATACCTGATGCTACCATATTTTATGTCCATTTTCATAGCAAGGCCAGTTGTTGTTGTTATTATTAGCATGTAGCTAGTTATTTTTTTCTGTTATCTATGTAACTACTAGTTTGTATGAGCGTGTATGTTTTTAGGTGCCAACAAATGTGCCTTATTTTCCATCGATGTACTACAGTATGTTCAGTTCGCTGAGAAGAGGAAACTTGGAGAATGTACCCCTCTGTGAGACCCCCTCATGGCTGCTGATGTGTTCTCCAGCTGTTGCGAGGGAGATACAGAGATTACAGGGATGGCTTCGACCGGATTCACAGACCTGCCCTTTCTGAAGGGTCTCTCTTGGGCTGCAGGCTTCTGCGCAGACGGCCCGCTCCGGGAAGCCCTGCTCGTTCTGGCTGAGGCCCCGCGGCCCCCCCTTGGGGATGCGCGCAGCTGCTTTTTCTCTCCCGGATGGCAGCCCCGTTTTGGCGAGCCCCCCTGTTATCTTACGTTTGTGGTACCGGTGCCGTCCTAGCAAACAGTCTGTGTTTAGGAGAACATTCTCGGAAGGTTATTTCCCCGTTCCCATCGCAGAAGGATCCACAGGCCCATCATTTTACCCTGAGCGGCACATTCCTGTGAAATACATTCATTTTTTGGTGGTCTCGGTTCAAGCGATTTGGGTCCCAGAGACCAACCGTGTGAGTGATATGAAACCTTGAGCAGTGAGAGACAAACAACAACCTCTGCTTAGTTCATAAGGAATAGTACTGGATGTATTTACCGGTAGCTGGTATGTTCTTCCTCATACCTTTATTGCTGTCTCAGGAATTGCTCAACTTCTGTGTCTCTGCTAGAGGTACAGAAGTTATGTTTGCAGAAGGTTGTTGGTTCAAATCTAAGGGTGTAGCAATTCTCCAAATTCTCCACAGTTCAGTTAATATTTCTACTGAGCCACATTTCAGTTCAAACCTTGGCTTTTTGGTTTTGTTTTGCTGTTGTTTGGGGTGGGTGGTGAATAAAAGAAAAATGAGGGGGGGGAATTCTGGGTTCTGTTAGTCTTTTGTCTTGTATCTTCTGATATGTGCTTGTGGATTTTAAGTGCTGCCTGCCAGATGGAGAAGTTTTTGAGGCACAGCAAATGGTGTGCATTTTTTCTACCACTCAACTGCCATCCCTATACTGCACTGGATTACTGAAATGCTCCCCTACCGCTGACTTGAATGTGCCCAAGGGATATTACCAGTCTCAGGGATATTATCCTGCATCATGAGCTAATGAAGCTAGTCTAGCTCTTGGCGTGATCACTCGATCGTGATTGGACCGAAATTGTCATGTGATATGGTTGGAAGACAATGGATGCAACATGTAAAATATTCAGCTCGCTCTAACTTTAAGTAGAAGAATAACTTTACATGTGTAATAGTGTTAATTGTGAGATGAAAAATGAGTTTTGTAATATTAGTAATGTGATTAGAGCTGAACAGGCTGCACCTACAGCAGGTCAGGGTTGGGGGGGACGGCAATTGTGCTTACAGAAGATGAGTCGTGAACATTTGTATTGTGGCTTCGCTCTGGGTTTGAGAACCATTACACCATTATTCAAATCCAATAGTGTCCTGATTAGTATAGTGCCGACCTGGGTTTGAGTCCCAAACAGTGAGTGTTGTGTTCGGGGATGGCCCCGTGGTTTAGGCCCCTCTGGCGATGAACGGAAGGTCGCTGGGTCATATCCTGTAGTAGGCAGCAGGCACGTAGCCAGGTAGTAAAATTCCAAATTTAAATCCCCCTTGAAATTTGATTCAACACTCCCAGTTGGCAAAATTTACCGAGAAGGATGGATACTTATCACTGCTGGACGCTGCGAGAAATATTTTCTGGCTAGGGGCTGAGTGATTTCACAGTTAGGCCCTAGAGCAACATCAGTAATCCCAGTTGCTTCAGTGAGGGGCTGATTCTGCTTTCTCAAATGCACGTTGCTTTTATCCAAAGCATCTGCAAAAGTTCCTGCTACCTGAAGGCGAGGTCCTCTTTCCCTGCCACACACACCAGCACCAGCAACTCTCTGTGTGCTGCACGGTATCACCCGCGCTGTCCTGCTTTCACAGAGCTAAGTGTCGCTTCAGAGCTATTCGCTGCCTGAATGAGCTCACAGTGCCTGCTTTCCAGTGATAAACGCTCTGTTCTCTCGCAGCAATATGCCCCAATCCTACATTCTCTGCTGCCTCTTTTCTATTTCATACACCCCAAATTTTTTTATTACCTTTCCCTATCATTTTTTACTCTTTAGAATTAATTTACCTATAGAATTAATGCAGAATCCCATATGCAGGTTACTTGGTGTCATATCAATGTGTCATGTGTACTAATCAATGTCCAGTGATGGCCAGTAACATATTTTGTGTTTTATATGACTTTTTACCATAGTGATACTAAAACCTGGTTATATATCTGCTACTTCTTTGTCATTATCAAAGTCGTCATTATTATTGAATTGCAGTTAAATTCAGCTGGTTAGTGGCCAGATGTCCTCTGATGAATGAATAATCTGTTATAGATACACACACGCACAGCTCGGGCTGTCAGAGGAAGTCATGCTGGTTTGATTGTTATTTAAAAATATAACGGTTGTTTTGCACCTGTTGAATTGGGGGTTTGTGAAACTGAAAGTAGAAATTCATGCCATCATGAGGGACTTGAAATGCTAATTTACACCTCACAATTTACACCTTGCTGTTTACACCTCACAGTTTACACCTTGCTGTTTATACCTCACAGTTTACACCTTGCTGTTTACACCTCACAGTTTACACCTTGCTCTTTATACCTCACAGTTTACACCTTGCTGTTTACACCTCACAGTTTACATCTTGCTGTTTACACCTCACAGTTTACACCTCGCTGTTTACACCTCACAGTTTACACCTTGCTGTTTACACCTTGCTGTTTACACCTCACAGTTTACACCTTGCTGTTTACACCTCACAGTTTACACCTTGCCGTTTACACCTCACTCCTGTAGTCCCCATTTTGTAAACACCCAGAAGCAAAAACCAGTTTGAAGAGTTTACAGTTTGAGCGTTCTCTCTCGCTCCTCCATTCTATCCCCCTTATGCCCTTTCGTGGCACTGCCCACCTGCAGATTGCGGCAGCCGCACCTACAGGCTCGTGGCCCCATCACCTGTTGCGCCATGACCTTCTGCCTCCCACCTGCAGGGGTCAGTGCTGGAGCCGTGCGCTGAGGGAGCTGCATGCACAAAGGCATTGGCAGCAGGACACAATGTGCAGCAATGTGGCAGGAATGGAGGTAGCTGGGCGGGGGGACAGGCCCTCCATATGGGCACCCGCACTGTCGGCAAGCAGATGTCCCACCAGGCTTGCAGTCCCTGTGCATCGGCGGGTCACACAACCTGGGCTGACTTGGGTAGACAGGGCCCCTTCGACTGTCAGGCTGCGGCCCCTGACCCCCACCTCACTCTCACGCCCCCATCTCTTCGCCCCCCCCAATTCCCAACTGCACTGTTTGCTATCCCCTTAACCTCACTCACCCTTCTCTCTCTTCCTCCTTCAGCCATTTTCATGATGAGTCTGCCTCCTGTATGTCACATGACTGTAAAATAAATGCAGACAGGAAGAAACCACCCAGAATCGCTGGCTGCCAGGGCCTGCCTTGCATCTTCATCTCCTGAGCGTATGCGGGTGCATGGAGTAACATTTAGCCTTTCTGTGTGCACCTATGTGTGGCCGTGCCCTCGTTCAGATGTAAATTAGCATGTGCACACATATATCTTTCTATGTATTGGTAGATGCGTTTGTCTGGGTATTTAGGCGAGGGGGGGGGGCTCTCCCTGGCAGGTGTCAGTTCCCAGACTGTAAAGGCATGAGCAGGAAGAGCCCACATTCCCACAAATGGGGGGGGGGGGGGGGGGGGGGGGGGGGGGGGGGGGGGGGGGGGGGGGGGGGGGGGGGGGGGGGGGGGGGGG
>JABFDZ020000044.1:32700755-32713017 GCA_019775955.2 Pollimyrus isidori | reverse complement strand
GAAGGTGAGCTGCTGTTGTGCATTTTACATTGAAATGACATCAACGGGCAGAATTCTGCGCCAAGATGGTAGCCAGATTTGGTTTTAAGGTTGAACGCAAAAACAGTTTAAGGTAAAGTTATCACTACCCATGTGAAATTGTGTAAAATTTGTCCGAAAAAGCCACAGCAGTGCAAAACACAAAGTGGACACAAAGAAAAATGTTTTTTTAAGGCAGGGTACTTCAGCCTTTTCAGGCAAGGGACCCCTTGATGGACAGAGCGATAGAGGAGGGACCCCTTGATGGACCCCTCTATGCACATTATTGAACTGTTACGATTCAGGCTTGGCCTGTTTCATCATGAGCATCTGCTATATTAACCTGTTTATCAATAAACAAATAAATACGAATGACCAAATTTTACATATTTATTTACTTTGTCGTCTTGGTAATTACAATCCAAAAACTATAAAGATGTTTGATTTGAGGTTTATGAATGTTACATTTTATTTCCTTCTACATTTGTTTCACTTAATAGATTTTTAAGGTGTGTATGTGTGAATATGCCAGTTCATCGCAGGGCACACACATGCATGCCAGAGCATGTGAGCGGAGCGTGAGCGAGGAGCGGAACGGGCGGAATTTGGTCAGGGTGCGGAGCGCTTTTTTAAATTTAAGGCTGGAGCTATCGCTCTGTCCCGCGCCAATTTCGCTCCGATACTGCACACACTACGACTCTGAGGCGTGCCCAAATCTACCCAGAATTAATCTGTACAATTATTGAATAAATTGGTTAAGACGCGAAATATTTGACAAAGGAGAGCAATAGGTCATACAAATGTAATGTTCTTGTCAAACGTAAAAATGACAATAATGTACAGAAAGAAGAACAATGTGGTGAAACTGTTTTAGTAAGTAAAGATTCACTTTGTAATCTAAAGAGACACCTTTCTCGCAAACATGACAGTGTGCTACGCGAACACGCGGAGGCCAGAGGAAAATGTGAGCATGTTTTACATGGTCGTAGCATATCAAGTCTATAAAGTAAATAAAAGTATAAAAGCATATAATGTCGGGGTGGAGCCAAACCCAAGTACGGTATTCGTAAAGGCACAAATAACGTTTTTCCGAATACTTATTTCGAACGAATACTTTAAAAAATATTTGTATTCGGGAACAAGAGAAACTTTATATCAAAAAGCTGCGTTTCCTTTTGAGACTGCAGTGCATGCCGTTTAAATTCACAGGCTCGTTTAATTCATGTGCAAGAAAGGCACGTAAATTTCTTATACCGCTACGCTAATTGTTAATTGTTAGATAATTTATGTTCAAAACGTGGATGCTTAGCCCATATTGCTTTATTGATTGATTTCCTTTATTTATATAATCCTATTTTTGTGTGGAATGCAATCGTCAAACCTGTCCGTTGTTGCCTATATGTTGTTTAAAAACAAATATTTTCTGTTCTGAGTGACAATGCTGCCGTTGCTCATTTCGTTATGATATAAGGCTTCGGTTTAAGGTGACAGTTGTTAGGCATGCAGATTATTTGTCCCTCTTTTAAATTGGAGCGGGCGGAAATTTTAGTGGAGCGAGGAGCGGTGTTTAGCGGAGCGGCGTAGTGCGAATTAGAGCGGAGGAGCAGGCGAAGCCGATAGCCTTGTGAGCGAGGAGCGGAAATTCTCACCGCTCCACTCCGCTCACATGCTCTGATGCATACACACACACAGGCCCACACTCTGAGTAGTTTGGTGATGCACAAAACTGCATGTCTTTGAACTATGAGAGTAAAGCAGAGCGACTGGGGGGAAAAACCCCTTGTGACACAGGGTGAACCATGGCGTGGGCGTGGGTATGGGTATTGGCGTGGGTGTGGCAGTAGTGCAGTTCAGGTTTATTTTTGTTTTGTTTTGTTCCAGAATGAAAGTCAGGGCCAAGGAACGTTCACCAAGATTTTTAGAGGAATCCGCAAAGAGCTGGGAGACAATGATGAGATGCACAAGACGGAGGTTATCCTGAAGATTCTTGACAAGGCGCACCGCAATTACTCAGAGGTCAGATAAGAACACGCACAGGTCACACTTTCTCAGGTCCCAAAAGGCGAGAATGACTCTGGAGAGGAACAACAAGCACTGGACACCTGAAATGTCCCTTTTGTTGTCCCTCAGTCCTTCTTCGAGGCTGCTAGCATGATGAGTCAGCTGTCTCACAAGCACCTACTGCTGAACTACGGCGTGTGTGTCTGTGGCGAGGAAAGTGAGTAACCCCCGAATGACCTACCAAGTCTGCTTCTTGACCATCGGGAGCAGTTTCACTGACCAACAGAGAAAGTGAATCATGATACAATTGAACAGCATAACAAAAAAAGGAGTGAACATCACTTGGTGTGCCATGCTTTTAGTTACCTTCAGCTTTCCAATTAAAAAAAAAAAAAATTTTTTTTTTGGACTATTAATTTAATTAACTATCCATTTTTTTGGACATCGCTCACAAAAAATATTTGAAATTAACATCTTTATGATTGTGATTGTCAGATATTATGGTACAGGAGTATGTGAAGTTTGGGTCTTTGGACACATACCTGAAGAAGCACAAGAACTCTGTGAACATCACATGGAAGCTGGAGGTGGCCAAGCAGCTTGCATGGGCTATGCACTTCCTGGTAAGGTGCACAGCACCACCTGGGGGTGAGAGGGTCTTACAGCGTCCTGTTTAGCTGCAGAACCCATTAATCTTGCCCTTAATCTTGATCACTGTTTTGAATCAATGTTAAGAGAAAGCCCTATAAGATTTGTTCCAGGGCATATTAGTATCAGGGGTGCTAACCGGTTTTTACAGTTATAAATATACTAGCTTTTATTTGATAAAGCCTATTAACTATTTAAAATAATACAAGTTTAAAATCAGACTTTTCAGCCTCAAAATTTGTCATTTGATTTCTATGCTATCCGTTAAAACGACTGCAGTGTTCTGCCGGTGTGTGTATACAGCATTCCCATACTTTCTCTGTGAATCGTCTGCTCCCACAGGAAGAGAAGAATTTAGTCCATGGAAACGTCTGTGCGAAGAATGTCCTGCTTATTCGGGAGGAGGACCGCAGGAACGGGAACCCGCCATTCATCAAGCTGAGTGATCCGGGCATTAGCCTAACCGTGCTGCCCCGGGACGGTATGCATCTCTAGAGTGTTTCTTTGTTCTCGTTCAAAGAAAATGACTTCTTTGACAGAGGAGAGGAACGCCTCCTTGTTTTTCAAGAAAAGAGTAATCATTCCTTCACAGTGTCACTGAATAAGGTGGAGTTCCTGTAACGAATTTATCATTCTGGGAAGTGTGAGCTCTGCTTATGGGAAAACTGAAGCTCATGTTTTTGTCCTTGACATAGTTTATTAATATGAGTGACAGTCCTACTCCAGTGCCTTGTTGCCAGTGTAGCAACAGGATGTTATGGTCTGTCTACACAGTGTGAGGGTACACTGCGGTGCGTTGGGTTGTTGTGTCTATGGTAACACACGCACACACACACACGCCAGCTCTCCTGTGCGCTTGAAGATGGTCTCTTGTTCCCCAGTTTTGCTAGAGCGCATCCCCTGGGTACCTCCAGAATGTATTGTGGACCCCCAGAACTTGAGCTTGGCTGCAGATAAGTGGAGTTTTGGCACCACATTGTGGGAGATCTGCAGCTGTGGAGAGAAGCCCCTCAGCATACTCGACTGCCACAAGGTGAGTAATAGCAGTTGAACCTGCCTGCCACAAGATGGAGCCACTGAGCAGGTAGGGCTTTGTTTTTCAGTGACATTTTCAATTGTCTATTGTTTTTCCTGTGGTATTTCAAAGAATCATTAATTTCTAACTGCCTCCTATTCATCAAATTTGTATCAGTGTACAAGTAAGCATAAATTGCTGAACCCTGTAACCTTGAGTGGTTGGACAGCAGACGATACACTGTTCCTTTTAAGATTGGAATTTTCTGCACGTGACCCATATCTGTGCCCATGGTCTTGCTACAGAAGAACTTATTCTATGAAGATCGGCATCAGCTTCCCGCCCCAAAGTGGACAGACCTGGCCAATTTAATTAGCAGGTGTATGGACTACGAGCCCCTGTTCCGACCGTCCTTTCAGGCCGTCATACGAGACCTCAACTGCCTCTTCACCCCCGGTCAGTGCCATTGCAGAACTTTGCATATGCATCTGTGCCAAATGCAGCCACATCAGGCGTCCAGAAAAAAAAACCATTATTGAATTCTGTCCATCCATTTTTCAACCACCTACCCTATAAAGAGTCATTGCGTGTGGCTCAGTGGGCTAAGCCTGTGTGCATGTAATCAGGAGGTCGCCGGTTCAAACCCAGCCTCAGTGTGTCTGTGGGTCCTTGAGCGAGGCCCTTAGTCCCCAGCTTCCTGGGTGTCCCGAAAGGTGGCTGCCCTTCGCAGACAGCTTCCTCTACAAAGAGCAAGTTGAGGGAGCCATAAAGACTATTTCCCCATGGGGATCAATAAAATATTATTATTATTATTATTATTATTATTATTATTATTATTATTATTATTATTATTTTTAGTCTAACCAAAGTAGAATTTAAAAGTAATTCTGCCATTTTTTTGTTTAACTTAGAAGATGGTCTCTGGGGACAGTTTGAATGTCTCAAAGGATCAAACTTGATGATTAAGCCAAAGGATGTTGATGTACAGTATCAATTACTGTGGTGCTAGATATTAAATATCAGCCCACGTTTGCAAATTCTTTTCAGGCTAGGGGACGTATGGTAATTCCCATTTCAGGCCTGAAAGTGCAAGGAGTTCCAAAAGCAGAAATCTGAGGGCTTGTAGGAGAGATAAACTGACATCATATCATCTGTATACTTCCACATTTAAGAAAGCTTGTCATTGTCAGAAGGGATTATCCACATCCTGTTTTGAAAGTCTTCCCTGTCAGCAAAGGTGTTTTCCAGCATGACATTGCAGAATTTGAAATGTATGCCATTAAAATGAGCTTTTTAGGCACACAAATCACCCATGATTCATAATCCTTAAAAATAGTATGTTAAGCCTCTTTGTAAGACCTATATTCCAATGCAGTGCAGACACACACAATCGCACACTGTGGGTCATTCAGAAATGTTGCCTTTCTGGGGTTGCCTGTATTTATCGGCTCGCTTTTCTCCTGTCCTTCAGATTATGAGCTGCTGGCGGAGAGCGACATGGTTCCGAGCCGGGCTGGTGGCTCTGGTTTTACAGGTGCATTTGAGAGCCAACAGCCAGCACAGTTTGAAGAGAGGCACCTGATTTTCCTGCAGCAGCTGGGCAAGGTATCGGAGTAAAGCTTGTCTCCTCGCTGTCTCTGGCTGTTCACATATGTTTATTAAGCTGTATGCTTTTTTATAACCTGCATAGATTTCAGACCTCTTGTTTAGGGCGTCCTAGACATGTATGCTGTTCATTTTGCTGTAATCCACTAGTTGCTAATTTTGATCTGTTGGTCCATTAGACTTTACTTTATGAACCTACACAGAACATTACTTGTTAAACATTGTGGTTGTGCCTGAAGAGATTAGTTTTGTTACTTTCTGCTTGTGTCCCTGTCTCTGAGGGTTCCACAATCACTTCACGGGTATGCTTAGTCACCACTGCTCTGTCGTCTTCAGGGGAACTTTGGCAGCGTGGACATGTGCAGATACGACCCCTTGCAGGACAGCACCGGGGAGGTGGTGGCGGTGAAGAAGCTGCAGAGCTCCACCGCGGAGCACATGCGGGACTTTGAGCGCGAGATCGAGATCCTGAAGTCTCTTCAGCACGAGAATATCGTGAAGTATAAGGGAGTGTGCTACAGTGCGGGTGAGCGGTTCTGCTGGGACGGACCAGCGGTCGGGAGGGCTGGGGGTCAGAGATCAGCTGGGGGCTTACGGCACATCCGTTATCCGTGGTTAAAGGGGACCGTGCGCGGTGATCTGTGGTTAACGTACCATTGGTGACCCCCTCCCCCTTCCCCCGTGAAGGAAACAAGACAATTTCCCTGCATTGTTGGAATGCAGGGAAATATTTGGAGGTGATTTTTACTTAAATGAGATTCAGCTGATTGATGAAACCCAGTTAGCTAGTGTCACACAGAAATGAGACCTTAATCATCCGTTAATGCTTATGATGAAAGCATCATGACAGGACATAATCTTTACATAAACTTTAATTATAGGCACCAGTTCAGGTATTATGTTTTTTCCCATTGCTTATCTTGCATATTACAGCAGCCCCCACTTGATCCAGAAACTTGTTTTCCACATCTAAGAACCCATTTCATGCATATCACACAGGTCGTCGAAATCTGCGGCTGATTATGGAATACTTGCCCTTTGGCAGCCTACGGGACTACCTGACGAAGAACAAGGAGATGATTGACCACAGGAAGCTCCTGCACTACGCGTCACAAATCTGCAAGGTCTGAGCCCGCTGTGCTGCCTTCAGAAAGCTCTGCAAAATACCTTGCCTTACCAAGATGTTCAGGCATTTTCCCCCTTGAGAATCTCGTGTGTCCAAATAATTAAAGGAAAATGGGTATTATTCAGATAGATAATGGAAGCCAGCAGGGAGTGTCTTAAGTGTCAATTTCTGGTGATTTTATGTTAATGAAATGAATGACAAGGACTAGGATCCAAGGGCTAATCTTTGTGTTTCACACACAAAGGAACTAAAATGTTTGTCTTTCTAGGTGTTCAGACTTAAGTCGGAGAAAAAGTATTGCCAATATTTGAGCTTTTTAATATACTTTTTTCCTTCCACGTGTTTGTTTAATGAACAGCATTTTGCTTGCAGTTTGTTTGATGTCTGGGGGGAAAAAAAAAGAAGAAATTGTGTATGTCTACGGTGAAAATTGCATGTTGATCAAAATGTTTGTTGCCGTTCACCATGGTGTCGATCCCTGCACTATATGCGTAATGTCACTTTGTTTTATGCCAGTCTTCCATGTGTACGAGATGAATCTGTACTCTTAGTGACACCAGCCGCTGTAATTCCCTTTTGCAGGGGATGGAGTACCTTGGAACAAAGCGGTACATCCACCGGGACCTGGCCACTCGCAATGTCTTGGTGGAGAGTGAGATGCGGGTGAAGATCGGCGACTTTGGTCTCACAAAAGTCTTACCCCAAGACAAGGAGTATTACAAGGTCAAGGAGCCAGGGGAAAGTCCCATTTTCTGGTGAGATACTCTGGTGGCCTGTTTGTGTGGCTGTAGCACAGGGGTCACCAACATGGTGCCCGCATTTGGTTTTATATTGATTGTGAAAATGACAATATCAAAAAAAAAATGTTAATTAAAAATTTAAAACATGTTTATTGTACATGAAGTTTAGTTAAGTTTAGGAGGGTGTTTCAAACTGGTAGCCCTTCATATGGCTCAGTGCCTGTGAAGTAGCTCAATTCCAAAATGGTTTGTGACCCCCGGCATAGCACATGTAAAGTGAATCTTTGTTCTGAAAGGCTCCTTGGAATGCAGGTGATTATTAGTATTTAGAGAAGTTAAAAATAAGGTTTGTAGATGGCCAGAACTCCTTTAGGAAATATATAAAACTTTGTTTTATTAGTTATTTAAAAGTAACTTCTGAGTAGGCTATGATGGGATTTTTAGAAGCTAACTGGGCCATCACACTGAGTTGCGCAGTTTGTTGGGATGTCCTCATGAACCACCTGTACCTTTAGCCACCGTGATGGTCTGTATGCTGTGTCACTGGTATGCAGGTATGCCCCGGAGTCCCTAACAGAGAGTAAGTTCTCGGTGGCGTCCGACACCTGGAGTTTCGGCGTGGTGCTATATGAGCTCTTTACCCACAGCAACAAGAACTGCAGCCCACCCAGTGTAAGTGAGCCTCTGCCCCTGTCAGGGTTTGCTCTCTTGTTTCAAATGCAGCCGAAATGTTACATGGTCCTTTTGGCTTTAAGCTTTCCTCTAATGTGGCTATGGATGCAATAGGCCTGGGAAACACTGGCATTCATTCGTTTTCTGTAACTGCTTATCTGGAACCTGGGGGAGGTTTTAAATGAGAAAATGTTGGATATGTGCTTGTTCCTTTTGGCCCGTGTTCACGGAGGCTGATGAGGTTTTCATATGAGCGTTTCCTGTGTTCGCTGCTTTTTCTTACGTGCAGGTGTTTATGGGGATGATGGGGACTGACAAACAGGGCCAGATGATCGTGTACCACCTTATTGAGCTCCTCAGATCAGGCTGCCGTTTGCCTCAGCCGATTGGCTGCCCTCCTGAGGTGAGACTTTCCAGCCATTTAAAGCTTTCCAGAGCTTGCTGCTCTGCTGGCTTCAGAGGCAACCCAGCAAAGTGCTCTCCCACAGGTTAAATGACAATGGAGGTAAGTGGCAGGCAGGGTGAGGAAGCTGGATAGCTATGCTGTGGGAATGAAGCTGCCAGCCACACAGAGTTTATCTGGCTGCCAGTGCCATGTCCCCTGTTTAGCCAAAAGAGGGGGATAATTCACTGCCAAAAGCATTGCCATCACAAAAAAATCACATGGTATATCCAAGTTTTGGCTGTTGACGATGACAACGATGATAACTACTACTACTTCTGACTGTTGTACCTCATGTATAAAAAGTGTATTTTTGATATATACCTTAATAATGTCTGTTTGATAGACATTTTTTGTTTGACTTTATTGGGACATTGTTGTTCTCAAGAAGTAAAGTTCAGGACCCATGTCATAAAGATGATACTTTCAATGGTGAGCGCTTCATTTGGGGGGTGTCCTGGGTAAATGACCAAATATGAAGAGCATTTAAACTGGAATGCCGTTAATCCAAGAAGTTACCCAGCCAGCAAGACATTCTTTTTGAAACGGATACCTGATATTGCCAAATAACTTTTCTGCATTCCTGTACTGGAATGAGGTTGGCTCCAATATGACATTATTCCCGATTCCGACTTCTGAGGTAAATGGAATGCAGCATTAGTGAGGTGTGGGACTGTGTCAGCAGTGTTTCCCACCCCAGTCTTCAGGAACCCCCAGACAGTCCAGCTGCCAACGCCTCTGTACCAGGGTCTTCCTGATTGCTTGGTTCGGTTCGGCATGCTTGGAGGGAGCTAAAACATGGACTGGCTTAGGCTTCACAATGACTGGTTTGGGGAAACTCTATAGGAAGCGTACAGAAACCTCTGCGGGGAGCACTTGGATTTGGGAGCATTGGTGACCCTGCCTTCCATTTCAGATATATGACATTATGGAGGAGTGCTGGAACGATGAGCCCTGCCTCCGTCCCTTCTTCAAGCAGCTCTCTCTCCGTCTGGATCTCATTCGGGACTGCAGTGGGGGCTGAACATGCACCCGAGCAGCACCCGAGCAGCACCTGAGCAGCACCTGAGCAGAACACAAACAGCCCCAGAATCTCCCCTTCCCCTCCAGGACTGGGGTCGGCACTGAATCACACTTACTAATGTGCAGGGCACACCTACATGCAGGTACAAGGCTAGAGGTCATGGGGGGTCAGGAGGGAGTCCTCTGAAGGAGCCCTGGGACACGGAGAACGGAATAGTGTGCCATCCAAGAAGAGGTAAGGATGGGCGTAACCCTCTGCCACAACCCAGCCAGGACAAAACGAGATGGTATTTGTTTTTTCTTTCAAAATTTTGTTCTTCTGTGACTAGGAATAAAATATGTATAATTTTTTTTGTATGCTGCAAATTGCTGATTGTACAACCAACAGTGAATGTAAATTAAGAACATTCTCTTAATATATGAAATCCACATGTATGTATAAAATCCTATTTTGTTTATGGTTTCGTTGTCAGATTAAAGCGAATTAATTTTTCGCCTATAGTTTGTGTCTTCAGTTTTTAATGTTTGAACTTCCAAAACCAGAACACCTCCCCTCCCCCCAGTCAGGCCGTAAAGGAAGCAGAAATTATTCTTATTCCAATCTGTTGGTTATTTTCACACACTGCGTGTGACGGGCACCATGCATGAGTGTTTCCTGTGAATGAATCTAATCCTTTCCCGTCATCTGAATTTTTTCATTGTTTCCTGATGACATCTGCAGTGAATTTTTAACAAAAGGCAGCCATTGGAACTTCTGTTTTGTTCTGTTCTGTTCTGTTTTGTCGTTAGATTGATAGCACTGGTGGCATAGTTACATCTAAAATATCCAAGTCATCTGTTTTTCTTTGCTCACAATTCTATCTCTTTATATTGAGGTGGGACAATTCAGTTGTATTATCATAATTACACAAATGTACATTCAATCTAGTCTTGTTTGGATTCATGCCAAACTTACTCTGTATGGTAGCCAGCTAGTTATAAGGAAACTGAAACCATAGTTATGCCTGATTAGGGGCCCGGTTGGTCATTTAATACTTTATATGCTTTAAGTTTGTACACATTAACTTTCCCAAAGGGGAAAACTGATTGCTTATTAAGAATGTCTTCCTTGGGCCAGACTTAAACAGCTGCAAAACTCTCCCTTTTATGTTTTTGTCATTCTTTCCTCTTTTTCTTTTCCTGGGATGAGTGATGAAACATTAACTAATTAGTGTGCAGACACCTGATGTTTCACCCTCTGGAGTTAAACCAAGCACAGTTTTGTCTCCTGTCCCCGTTCTAAACAATTGATAAAAATCCTGATAACACTTTACTTCAGGTTTTAGAAATTCATAATTATAATTCATTAAAGCATTATAAACATTTATAAAACATATTTAAATAATGTCAGCACAACACACAATTGTGATTATTATCCATTATGACTGCCTTATGAAACTGTCACAGCCTTAAATAAAGTATTACTCAAAATCTTTAAGTGGATAATGTTTAAATAATATTTGGAATATCCTGTTTTATCAAGGGGTAACTAAAGACTTGGTCTCAGTCAAACCATAGACAGAATACATGTGCAGATATGTCACCATCCAACAGAAACTGCTCGAAAAGAAAGGTTTGCAATCCTTTAAGAGGTCACAAGGAATTCCAGAGGAAAGCTTATCACTTTTCTATTTCACAATCGGTGTTCATGAGCTCCACCAGATAATTTGGAAAAGCAGTATGTAACATTTAAATAAAATTATCTGATGGTAGACAAAGGTGTATTTATATGCATTGATGGGATGTGTTTTCACTTCCTCGAAATAATGTCATGAGAATTCTCTCCAGTTGCTTTAATTAAAGAGGAAAATCTTTCATTAGAAAAGGTGCTTATTATCCCGTAAGTGTATTAAATATGTGGGTGTGAGTGTGACTAGTTCATAATGTAGATGTTATATGTGCTACCTCTGAGAGTTACAAACTGTTAGAGCTATATTAACAACAAATGAAACTGATCGGTACTGAAATGAAACTGCAAGTAAAAAAAAAGCTTTCAGTTTAAACTGTTTTAGCTGCAGCAGATTAGGGGAGAGGTAAGAATTTCAAAATCATTACAATGAAAAGCTCTATTCGGAAGTGTCTTCGTGAGTTTTATTTTGTGCCAAATTGAAATGTTTTCCTTGTCTTCTGATTTATTATGATTCAATGTGTCTATAATGTACGAATTACTGTATAGTTATTATATTACTACATGTAGTAGGCTATAGAATACTGAAATAACGCTTCTGGCAGAGTATCCCAAGGATTCCCATAAAGCAAATCAAGGACAATGAAGACGGTGATTTTGCTGCTGTTCTTGCTCCTCAGCAATTCCAAAGGTATGGATCACATTCTGTGTATTCAAATACACTGGGGATTTCATATTTATTTAATATTAATATGGAATTATGTTATTTAAAAATGGAGAATATAATTCAATAGTAAACTGTTACAGTCGCTATCCATTATATAGATAAGTATATCTAATGCAAGTTTATTTTCTGTTTTTTTATATTTCATAAGAGGTCAGGGGCACTTTAACGCAGGGGCTTTGAGGGGATATTCCGTGTCCCGTTTTTTAACCGAATACGTGACACGATTTATTCGGTATTTTTTTGTCCGGAGCGAAACGTAACATAATTTGGACCGTGTTACCAATATGCCCCCTAAAGTTTTCGCGGCGTGGACCCATTAGTAAAAGAAGGTGATGTGATTTCTTATTAAGTTACCGAATAAAAACTAATCTTTCAGTTATGTTTTTACTATTTTACACCTGCTATGAACGGCACGTTACATGTTTTACTTGGAAAAAGAAAGAAGCTTTTTAGAGGGGCTTTGGAGCTATTTATCCATCTATTCTAGGTTGTTCTGCTGGGAGCTACTTAGTTTTGGAGATATACACACACAGACACACATATATATATATATATATATATATATATATATATATATAT
>JABFDZ020000044.1:32671747-32691298 GCA_019775955.2 Pollimyrus isidori | reverse complement strand
ATTTAGCCCAGACCACCTTAAATCTGACAACTTATCCAGCTAAGCAAGAAATCCTGCTTCCTGAAACAGGCCCCAGGGGACAAAATAAAACCAAAATATAGCACAAAGGTGAGGCAGGCCTTGGGTCAGCCTCAAACTCATGACAGGAGGGGTGTTACCCTCTGAGTCACACATACAACCCATTCAGCAACACAGCAGCATGGGGAGGGGTGGGGAAACATACTGAGGGAACACCAAAGGGGATGGCCAGCGGGAACTCCCGAACACATGGGGAGAAGACAGGACCAGCTGGGCTCTGAGCCGGGCGGAGACACATTCTACATCAAGGTTCCGGGCAGGAACCTAGGGGTAATGATAGACGACCAGCTGTCCTTTGCTGAGCACAGAAAAGGAAATTAGAAAGATCAGGCTTTTTCTGACTGACCATGCAGTTCAGCTCCTAGTCCAGGCATTAATTATCTTGCAACTAGACTATTGAAACTCTCTACTAGCAGGATTACTATCTTGTGCTATCAGACCACTGTATGTGACTCAAAACATAGCAGCATGTCTGATGTTCATTCAACCTAAAGGTTCTCATGTCCCACCCTTCCTTGTCCGTCTTCAGTGGTTCCCTATTGGTGCCCGTAAGAAGTTCAAGTCCTTGGTTCTGGGTAGCAGGTCCATACATAGCACCTATGTACATCAAAAGGTTCCCATCTTGCCCCCTTTGGTCAGCAAATCAACACCACTTGGAGATCCTTCCATCACGTGAGAAGTATCACTCCAGATCATTCCTTTGTATGATACCCCATTGGTGGAATGAGCTGGCAAACCACATCCAGTCATCAGATCCCCCTTTTCACTTTCAAGACACATCTGTTCCATGAATTCCTTTACTTGCCTGATGCCCCCTTATGTTCCCCAAATATTCTTACGTTGCATTTCTTATTATTGAATAGTCATATTAGACTCTAGCTTTGTTAGAAGTTCTGTAGCTCCTGCTCCAATACTGCTTACACTTGTACCTGAGCATTCACTGGAAGCTCAGCCTAGCTGCAGTTATGCCTAGTCGACTACTTGTCAGCATATATGTTTGCATTGTGCTATTAGCCTCACCATTACATTGCTTTGGACAAAAGTGTCAACTAAGCATGTAAATTTATATGACTGACCTTGTGTTCAGAACACAAGATTCCATCTCAACTGTACATATGTGTACAGTATATGTTCCACAGGAGAGCAAATGGAATTTGAGTAAAGAAATATTCCAATGTACCTGAAGTCGTATATTTACAAATGGAAAACAGAGGTTAATTTAATTACATTTTTGCCGCAAACAAGTGACAGACTCTGCCAGCAAAATCAGAAAAATATAATTAACTCGGACAACCCATTTTAAACACGTATCATTTGGGATACTTTCATTTTGAAGGAGTACCTGTTTTTACTCAGCGTTCACATGCATGGTAACCCACCATAAGAAACGTATCTGTCTTTCTGCACTCTAGTTACCAGTTACCTGTTGTAACCAACCCCCATGAAAAATGACACCAGGTGCTCTGGTACCCAATCCTTTACCTTTGTGTTCACCCGCTTTCTTTAATTTATTATTATACATTCTAAGCAACGAAACGTACGCAGAATATTACAAGCCATTATAAAAATTGTTTCAGAAAGTATATCAATCCTATTTTTCCTCTGGAGTTTTAAAGGTAGCACACATAATGATTTGAGGTGACAATATCTGGTCGGTAAGCAGACTGACGCGCGTTACCGGCGAGCAGCTGGACAGTAACACGCGTCTGCCGTGTGGTTAAGCAGCCCGCCGAGGCACCTGCCCCTCCGGTAACCGAGCGCTGCCGCCGCAGTCTTCTACCGTTATGTATTTTTTAACCGGTTGGCCCCGAAAGTTACTTTGCCCTCTTAGAAGAAAGGAAGAATCGTTTCGCATCCAGCCAAGTTTCCAGAGGTTTTACTTTGCAGTGTTGTCAGAAACTCATCTCGACATCTGGTTTAGTTGGGTAAGTGGTGCGTTTTACTGGACGCCAACTTTGGTTTCGGCGCACTTAAGAGTAGCAGTGGGGGGCGGGGGTCCTGCGCATCGGTCATTGCTGTAACATGTCGGCTTTCCGGAAGTAGCGGCGGTCCACGCAGCCTTTCTATCCACCGCGATAATTTCTGTTATTAGTGGAGTCGATGCAGCCAACCTTTCTTAATTCAAATGAGGTGTCACTCCTTTTCTGTTTAGGAGACATCGGCAATTAGTGTAAAAGCAGAACAATTCACGCTCATCTTGACCGTTTAACTTAAGTATCATTCTAAAATATAATTCACTTTAATTTTAACCAAAAAGATGTCATATTGATGCACGTACAACTACGGCGGGAAATCAAACTTCGGTTTAATTGCTTATTTCTATCCTGTTGATCTTGCCAACAATATATGTACAACTATAACTGTTAAACTGAATACTGTGTTGACAAACACTTCATTAAATATCTTTACAACGCACCCTTGTTCATCGTGATTATGTATTAAATCACTTTTGATATTTTGATTGAATATTGATGATTGAATGAAATACGCGTCCTGATGGTCGTTGTACTATGACCAGTGCTTGAAGTGGGCCGGAACGCAGTTCCGGAACTTCTGTATCCTAAAGACTTTTCAGCGCACAAATGTCAAATTTCGGAAAATTAGAGTTCCTGCACTTATTTTTTTCCCACTTCAAGCACTGACTATAAGCATGGGTGTTTCCGTGTGCGACGAGTCAGGTCATTATCTGTTCTACTTATTATCAGGTTAGTAATGGGGAGACGATTAGTAATAACAGAAATATTACAGTTATCCTGTAACTGGACTCTCAGCGAGCTGTGCAATAAGATACGACTAAGAACCAGCTCAACCCAGTGACATTTATACGGATATGCGGTATATTAATGTTGCCACGTCATGTTGGAAAGCACCATTGCTGACAGGAAATAAGTTTTGTTTAATTTAATGGGATGGAGATAAGCACTCTGGACAAGTACAACCTGTCGCTTGAAATATGGATTTAAACAGATCTGCTTCCGTGCTTGAGGTTTCTGATAGCTGTGGTCTTTCATTCTCAAAACTGAGTACCCCCCCCCTACTGTGCAGTTGTTATGACATCACACAGCACTGTTCATATAAAGCATATTGTAACGGAGTTGGACTATAGGGAGCCGTTGCTCCCATGATGCATTGCGCGCGTTCTTTTGGTAAGGATTGTTATTATTTATGTTGTTGTTCCAGATATTGCGTTATTATTGACTACTTAGAACTTTTAAACATGCTGGGGGTTGTTTTCATGTGTTCCGGGATTGTTTTAATGTGTTTGGGGAGGATGTGTGTGTGTCACCGTTAGTGAGAGTTCTAGTCTGTTTGTGTATATGGGTGGGTTGAGCGTGTGTGAGGAGAGAGTAGTCTGATTGAGCTGTGGGTTGACGGTGTCTGGCGAAAGTGCTGTGTGCCCTGTGTAAATAGACTTCAGCTCGGAGACATTTCTCTCTTCCTGAAAGAACAAAATAGAAGCTCCTTGTGTTGACTCCATCTATCACACCCACCGAAGTGTTACAATATATACTGTCTATGCAGCATACAGTATGTATGTATACCAGAAGATGGAATTCCCACCTGCTACTGTGTCTGTTGGGCTTGCATGTTTTCCCAGTGCCTAGAGGATTCCTTTGAGGACTCTGGTTTTTTTCTGTAGTCTAGAGACATACACTTAGGCAAATGGTCATCTTGAAATTACCCATAGTGTGTGTGTGTGTGTGTGTGTGTGTGTGTGTGTGTGTGTGTGTGTGTGTCCTCCTATGGGCTAGCATCCTGTATGGAGAATACCCCTGTTTGTGGTACATTGTGTGGTAAATTTTCTAGCTGCTCCTCATCCCATGATCCTTAAACAGCAGCGTTTCCCAATCCGGTCCTCGGGGGCCCACTGTCGGTCCAAGTTTTTGCTCCCTCCAAGCTCTCTGCCAGACGGTCCATGTTTTTGCTCCTTCTGAGCTCCCTGCCAGACGGTCCATGTTTTTCCTCCCTCTCTGCTCTTGGCAGCAAAAACGTGGATCGTGTGTGGTTCTACAATGATTGGACTGTGAGACACTGCAATACAGAATAAGTGGTTGGAATATGGATAGCTAAATAGATAGAAGAAAAATTCTTGATATAATTTCATTATGAAACGATGTGTCACTCTTGTTGTGTAAATTAAAGTTTTGATGTCAATTAAGTAACAAACAATCACATTTCTTTGACTTCCCTGTGTCGGCAGCCCAGTGCCCTAATTGTGAGCTACAGCGAATCTGCAGAGTCAGCAGCCCGGTTTGGACCCTATCAGCAGGCAGAATGGAAGACGGATGATACCATGATTGCTCTAGGGGTAGGTAATAGGGTAATGCTTGAACTCTGCTGTACTTAATTTTCAAATGTATGTGTGTTCTTATGCAATGTAAAAGACATGCTATTCTGTCATTGTGTTGTACTCTTGCACTCGGTGGTGAGAATTCTTGGGTGAAGTAACCTTTACATTTCCAGTCAGAATATGGGTGGGAGGGTTATTTTGCTACACACGAAAGCAGAAATCCCGAGAGGTTATTTGCGTGCTTTGTGTCATGCAAATCTCGAAATGGCCAAAGTTTAGTAAGGACGCGCTATTAAGGCGAGGTATCTCTGCGTGTCCACCTGTGAAGATGATCATGCCTCATATACCAACGTCCCCAGATGTCTTGGGGTGCTAAAGTTTATTAGGGTAGTTACGGGAGCATAAACTTAGCGTGTACGATTGGCTTAGTGTCGCTGACTCAGCTTGCTGACAATGGGCAGTGGTCCACTCATTAGGGGAAGCGAAACCACCAGCCGCTTTTAATGGGAAGCTTTTTTTAAAACATATTTTTAGTCATGCCACACGTCTATTTCTACAGCTTTACTAATGCACTGCTAGGCTATTTATCGTCACTCTATTTTCACAAAAAAACGTTTTAAGGAGTGTTTATCTTCACCATTCCAGTGTCACATTGACGCTTTGGTTTTTTTTATCTTATAGAATTAATGGCAATAAATAGGTATGGACAATTTCGAGAGTAAATATGCAGTGTTATTAACTGACATTTAATTACACAGGACTTTGAGTTTATCTTCTAGCTCCGTGCATTACAGACAGTTTCATTCCCTTTTGGTATTTGCCATAAATGTGCACAGAAGCTATTTTAATTGTTCAGTTCAGAGAAAATACTCTCTTTCTTGCAGTGAGTCTGTATGCAGTGTATTTCTGTCATCGTCAGTGTGTAGCTACAACAGCTATCCAGCTAAATATATGCGTTATGTGTTCTGAGAAAAAGATAAACATTTGATTATGGTAAATCACCCATGTTCGTTCCTTTATTCTGCAGCATTACTCATTTCAGTAGAAAACCACAACACACGGAGAACTGAATGACTGTACAATTTATTACTTCTCAGGTTTGCAGCATGGTTTGCAGAGTTGGAGTTCGACCTGGTGGGTTGATAATGAAATCAGGACATATGCATTCAGGCTTTAATGGAGCAGCTATAGTGTCTGTCAGTTGTGCAGTGGTCTGTAGGATTTTCTGCAAATGTCTTGACAAAGGGATATAGTTATCGTCTCTCTGGCCATCTTTCATCGTGATATAACTAAGGACTGTGCAAAAAGACTCGTTGCGAATTTGCTTCGTGACGATTGAGCTGCTGAAAACCTGTAAAATGGGCCTGTCAGAAATCCCTGAAAGTCAAGCATCCCTCCTCAATCACAATGAATTTTCCACAGTCTCTCTTTTCTGGATGAACCCCTTTCAGGGTCGTCCCATTGTCAAAAGATACACGCATGCATACATACTTTCAAAACCCCGAGTCACACAGAACACAAGTACAATGGAGTAGCGTGACTGCTGCTTGTGGCCTGCACAACAGCAATGTTGCTATTCTCCCAAGCACAAGACTTTACCCAGCAACTTTCTAATGATAGGCAGTGGCTTAATCCACGGAGCCACAGACTGACTCTGAGAGAGCGGTCTAGTTAAAGAGCTAACGGGAATGAGCACAGAACCTTCAGGAGGCCGGATGGCACAGTATTGTGGCTGATAGGAAATAGGAGCCCAGGAGCTATTCCAGGTAAGTCGTGATGGAATGTGTTGATAGCTGACGGTGCTCATGCGTGTGGCGCGGTGAAATGGATAAGCAGTGTTAGTCATGATGATGGATACCTTCATCACCATCCTCCTTTCTGTTTCTGGCTCCAGGTTGTCCAGGGTCAGCCCCGTAGTACAACCAGTCGTCCTACAAATGCCCCTCCCACATAATCACCCTGTTATTTCCCATGGTGCATTTGGAAAGGTTATGATTGAAGTTCCATCAGCGCTACAGCAATGGGCTGTGAGGTAAAGAGGAGGAAGTAAAGGCGACCTGAGCACTGCTGTTCAAAAATCCCTTCTGTCACATAATAGTGCGACATTCATAGGGGCTGGAATGTTAAAAATCTCACAGCCAAAACTCTTTGTTAAAAAAATTACTGAAATTCTGTGTCAATGTAAAAATAAACCAGTCTTTATAAACATTGGACTTTATGACTTTGTAACGTAAATATTAAAACAAAAATCAACGTTAACCTAATCACATGTTGACCAAGATTAATCAAAACTTGACTCAAACTCACTGAAACTTACTGAAATGTTCCTTCACGCTAAAAATATTAAAGGTGAGTTTTAAAATGAATTAACCTGAAATGTCAATCCTGTTTTTATAATTTTATCCACTTATCAAACCATGGAACATCACCACAGTTTAGTTGGGAAAAGAGAGAGTAACAGGAATGGTGGAATGACTGAATGTAAGTAATGGGTGACCAGTTATTTTCAATACAATTAAACCAGATGTAGCTGTATAATTGTTCTATACGTGGATCTTCAAACACTGCTCTTCATACAGAATTTGTTCTTGATTACAGCACTTTCTTTCTAATAAACGTGATCTTTCTGTGACAGAACCAGAAGGAAAAGTGGATTTCTGCATTAGATATGCCTTCCTATTGGTGGTTTCTAGAACCTAAATGAAGTTAGCTGCTGACTTGTACAATTCAAATGTGTAAATATCTTTTCTGTTTCATGAGTTTTCACTCATCCCTATTGCATGTGGAAGCGTATGCAGATGAAATGAAGAACCAGAGCTGACTGAAGCTTTGCCCTCTTTGCAAAGTTATTTGATCAAATGTCTGTTTTTCGGTTTATAAATGACATCCACTGTCAATGAACGCCGCTTCTGAAGCACATTATCCTTGTTTCTGTTCACGTGACTCATTCAGTGCTGGTTAAGATCAGGTTTAACATTTACAGAGCTTTCTTTATGCAAATCCTGGAGCTGGGCATTCTTTCCTGGAAGTTTAAAGTTTAGCTATCTTAACACATGTACAGTCCTTGATGTCCCCCCCCCCCAGTTGGTGAAATAGGGATTGCGAGTCTCGAGTCTCTGATTCTGTTATTTTGGTGGTGATGGGCTGATATGAGTGGGAGCCTATGCTTTACATAACATGGTTGTGTTTCAGGCAGGTTGCTAAGGGCAACATTACGCAGTGCCACTGGATGTCATTTTACTCTGCATGATGGAGTGGCTGTTTATCCTCTTGCTTCAGCTATTTTGCATTTCCATACGCACTCAGCAGTGGTCAGCACTGCCTGCCGGGGCCCCCTGTGACTTTCACACGTTTCCCTGACATTCTACCTCTATTTGGCGAAAGTCAACTGATGCCGCGGACTTAAACCGTACTTGCTATTTTTTCGTCCGTGTAGCCAAGGAGGTAGAGGGCAGGCGTCTATGAGGCTATGCCACCGCTGTAATTTCAGACAGGGGAGACTTTCCACGCCGTCATGCCCTTGCCCGCCTGTTTCTATTTCTGCTCCCTCCCTGCCGGCTGACTCTGCTCTGTGGGGTGACGGTGGAACGGAAGCTCGTTGGCCCAATGGGGTGCAAGCGGCACCTATGGGATTGTGTTTCTCCACGGGTTAGATGTAACGCTTCACTGCATCAGAAAGCCTTGCTAGGATTCTATACGAGCCAAGCCTATAAATAATTTCTCACCCTTTTTTTCCAACCTAGACGACCAATGGATACCTTCTCATGTTTGATGTAGTGAATGACAAGGAGGACAAATTTCTGTATGGGCCTCAGCATCCTAAGTAAGCCTTTGCATGTGGGTTTTCCTCTGCATGGGTTTTTAGTGACCAGCATTTGTTAGCTCTAGTGACCCTTTCAATGACAAACTTGTGTTTTGTGTCTGAGAAAGATATCTGTCCTATATAATGTTCATTTGTAAGCTATGTATAGTTTACAGCGTCCTGATCAACTGTTTGAGGTGTTTAGATGTCCGGGTTTCATAGGCAGGATGAACTATTGTTGTGCAACTAAATGAAACTTAATATATTTCACAATTCAGTTCATTGTCTTGTAATGTGGGATATTTAACAAGTCTGGAACGGTGTTTCCAGTTTCGGGCCTCGGGGACCCACAGACAGTCCACGTTTCGTCAAAGATGTGGACTGCCTGGCAGGGAACTGGGAGGGAGTGAAAACGTGGACAGATGTGGGTCCCATGGACTGGAATGGGAATCACTGGTCTATAGTTAGAGAGTTTTTGGTTGGTTTGATGAGATGGAGTACTGCTGGCTTTGAATACCCATTTCATAAAGCTTTAATGTGTGTGTGGTTCTTCCAGATGGCGTCTTCATGTGCTCACTGCTGGTCAGAAAGAAAAGCAGAGTTTTCCCACCCTTACTCTGGAGATGAAAAAGCCATTGAATCTGGAGGCCCCCATTAATAGGTCAAGGAGAAATATTGGTCTTATTCTGTTTCAGATGAGTTAAATGTGAAAAGTGATGAGGAATGAGAGGTCTGTTGGGTTTCAGCTTGCAGTGTGTCCATGAGGAGCTGGTGGCATGCACGGCAGACGGGTACCTGCATGTCCTGCCATGGCGCGGGACATCCAGCACCCGCAGGGCTATCAGTCTCTGCAGCGTGCCCTTCGCCTTGGAACTGCGCCCCGATCAGGGTTTGTCAGGAACCCTTTCCACATCTGTGGCCCTGACACCTGGCCTTCCGTCCCCTATCATTACTGGCTGTGTCATTTTCTGCCTCACACCACTGGGGCGGGGTGGTTTCCAGTCATCCCTAACCCTGTTTCTGAGTTGATGTGTGTGTGTGTGTGTGTCTGTGTCTGTGCTTGCTTGGGTGGGTATTTATTACACTGTTGGATGTTGACTCAATTTTATAAAAATTTGTAACTGCAATCAAAAAACTAAAAATATTTGTATTCTGATGGCTATTTAAGGTTTGGGCTGGACAGGGGTTAAGGGGTTATGGCCGTCATGATGGGGTTAGAGTTTTTCTGTAGACATGGATGGAAAGTCTTCACAAAGATATAATTACAAACCTGTGCGTTTGCGTGTATGTGTGACTGTGTGTGTGTGTGTGTGTGTATGTGTGTTTGTGTGTGTGTGCAACATAAGCTGTCCATATACAGTACCAGTCAAAGGTCTGGACACACCTACTGAAAATTATTTGTTCTTCAACAAGATAGCAACCCTAAGCAGACCTTGAGGTTATGTAAGTTCTGTATTATCTTATGAATAAGCAAAGAGATGGAGCGTTGTGACTGATGACCTGACCCCCACAATCCCCTGACCTAAACACTTTTCAGCTGATTTGGGATGAGTTTGATCGATGAGTAAGAGCAAGGTAGCCAATCTGTGCCCCGAATCTGTGGAAACTCCTTCAGGCCTGTTGGAGAAGCGTTCCAGGTGGTTACACGTAGAAGCTGATAAAGGAATAGCAAGAGTCTGCGATGCTGTTATCAAAGCGAAAGGGGGATATTTTGAAGAGTCTATAATGTGAGAAAATTTTAAGATGCTGAACATTTCTCTTAGTCATTGCAGTATCTTATATATACCACTTCATTGCCTCGATGCCTGAAGCGAATAAAACAGCTATAATAGAAACAAATGCATTAAAACAGGTGTATACAGACTTTTTGCTGCTACTGTATGCCTAATATGTCTGTTTTTTTCTCGGATAGATGACATTATTGTGTGGTTTGTCAACAAGCAGTGCCAAGTGACATCAGACCAGAAGCGAGCAGCTCATTGGCCAGCACCCCCAATCCAAATGACTCTGCCCCTTAGACCCCCTCGTTTAGGAGTGGCTGACCCCCTTCCCCGTGTCTGACAGGTGCACACGGCCCCTCGCCGAGTCTGGACGGTGTGCACATTCGAGACATGGAGCACTGCTTAACACTGGGTGGCGTTGCCGTTGTTCTGGGCGACGGTCGGCTAGGCTTCATCAGCCCCACCTCTGGGGGGTTTGTGGCAAATGTAAGCACTGCCCCACCCTGCCCCTCCATCCCTTCAAACAGCAGGTGCACCACCGACGTTTACTGTCAAATGTTTTTACATTTTTTTTTTTCGGCAACAATGCCACCATCGATTAAGACTTTTAACGCTGGTCGCAGTTGAAAAGGTCACAGCTGGATGTCAGTAAGTTCAAATTCTGCTTAATCATCATAGCATGTCACATACTCCACACAGGTGGTGGCATCTAAATACCCCAGTGAATGCTTCTTTGTTTATGATCAACCTTTGGAGACTCATAGAAGCATGGAGGGTTTTCAGTGCAATTCGCCCCTCTCTCCCCCTGCAGCAGCTGCAGGGCGTCTGGGCTGCCGACATCAAAGATGGGGTGTGCCTGGCTGTCAATGACAAATACCGGCTGATGGCGTTCGGCTGTGCCAGGTGTGTGTGCGTGTGTTTGAAGAACAGGAGAAGCAAAATCATGCCAGTTACACAGGCAGTTGGCTGGGTGTCTATTGGCTTGTGGTCTTGGGAGCTCATTTACTTGTGAGTTAAGCCCAAAGTATGTTACAGTACAAGCTTGTAGCTTCACTCTTACTTAAAGACTAGATATTTTAAGATTTACATTGCTTTATTTTTCACCCTTATATACATTTAATAGGTTGTCTTGTCCTTTTTTTAGTCTCTCCAACTTATTACATTGTAATAATGGCCTGATTTGTAATTAAGTCCATGTTATTCTAATCTTACCTGTATTTGTTGTGTTTGCTTTAATTAGGGGTGTAATGGCGCACAACATTCACAAATTGGTACAAACCTCAGTTATGGGCTCACAGTTTTGTGCAATTTCTGTTCAGCACGGAAAACAAAATTTGTTTTGAAATTATTATTAAAAGGCAACGTGTCTGTCAGCGTGACTGAACAAAATATTTGCACGTTGTAAAAATAAATATGTAAAATAAACTTAAATTTAATTGGTCTTTTCAACTGTTTCCAGTGTTGCCATAATTTATTAGGAACGTTTCCAAAGCAGGAAAGGCCAATTATGACTGAGTGTAATCAGCCTTAGCTATAACCAGCTCACAAGCTGTGTCCCATTTCTGGTGCTTCCACCTACTAAGGCTGCATTTGAAGCCTAAATGCATGGCAGCGGTGTCTGTCCCATTTCAAAAGATGGCACAGAAATGTTTTCCAAGTTGAATATCTACTTGTGAATTTAGGTTCCGCCCGTGTCAAGAAATATATTCATTAATTTAATGTGCATTTCAACCTGAAAATTATGCATTACACAGTACACAAGGAATACGTGTACCGGTACAGCCCTACTTTCAGTGATTTTTATACTGAAATGGATGCAATTCTGATCTTATCTGTTGAATTTGTGTTCAGTGATTCAGTAGTGAAATGGCTGTAGTTCTGGTTGTATCTGTTGCATTTGCTTTCAGCCATGCTGTAATGAAATGGGTGTAATCCTGATCGCTTCTGTTGTTTGCTTTCAGTGGTTCTGTGTTGGTGTATACCTTAGATGGTGCCACAGGCTCGATGCAACTGTCTCACAAACTGGAACTGACACCAAAACGCTACCCAGGTAAATGCCATAGCCTCTTCCGCCTGGCCCGTGTTCCCTAGCTTTGTTTATTATCTGAGGTAGTTCCTCCATCTCTCATTCAAAGACATCCTTTTATGAGTGACCGCAATGAGCTTTTTTCCAGCGGTAAATCGCATAGTTTTGAAATGTTCAATATAAACATGTAAGCCTGTATGTTGAGCCCAATATTGGATGATTGCATGGATGGGCTTGCTCTGGTTACAATTAATGGATTACAGACATTTTATAAAGGTCGCTTTTTGTTGGTTTCCAATACCAACAAGATTTTCATTAGGCAGATAATTTCTGCTAACTCTTGACAGATGTTTGGAATAAAACTGGACGGGTGAAGCTGATACGGTGGTCACCTGACTGCAGCGTCGTCATGGTGACTTGGGAGCGTGGCGGCCTGTCACTGTGGAGTGTGTTCGGGGCCCAGCTTGTCTGCACACTGAGCGAGGACTTTACGTGAGTGATGTTCATTGTGCTCCTTGACACGGCTTTGATGGTATCTCCAGTCCATCTGTCGTGCTTGTGATTAACACACTGCTTCTCGTCACCTTTTTATTTTCTATTGTTTGTTTCATAAAACTTCTAATGACACATGATTAATCGGAAATCGCCATGTGCAAGGTGCAAACCTGAGGTGCAAATCGTTTGTTGCATGGTACTGTTCAGTTGTATGTTAAAAAGTTGCACTTAAACTACATTTTGAAGACATCTGCTATTTATAGATTTTTTAAGACATATATAATTGTGTAGGACAGTGTTTCCCAATACAATCCTGCACATTTTTGCTTCCTTCCAGCATGCAGCCAGTCTAGAACACTGACTACTTGGTATGGGTGTGTTGAGAGCTGGGAGGGAGCAAAATGTGAATTATTTGGGGTCCCCGAGGACTGGATTGGGAAACACTGGTTTAGGGGGATTGAGGAAGGGATAAATCCCAGATGGGATCTCAGTCTATACCAGCACCTGCACAATAAGGAATTAGGGAAAACATTTGGCCAAGTTGCAAATCACGACTACAGAACACAGGGAGAAGGTACAGACCCCACAGAGTCACAGACTGGGGAGGGGACTCGAACCCCTGATCCTTTAAGTGTGAACAACAGCACTACATACTGAGCCACTGTGCTCGTGGCTGTTCATTGGAAACCCAGATGAACTCAACACTGAAACGAGTTTGGCAGTAAGCTTATGCATCTCAGACAGGTGGACTTTCACACAAACACATTCCACATGTGCCAGCAGAGCATCACACTACAGCCACCACTTATTCTTCTTGTTCATAGGTACCGGTTAGATGGCACCAAGAAAGAGCCCTTGAAGATCAACTCCATGGTCCGTCCAAGATACTGGACATTTTGCTCTTTCTGTGGTAGCAGTGGCCACTGACAAAGTGTGAAAGTTAAAGGCCTTGTTGTAATCTGTCTGTAACTGGTAGCAGAGCAGAACTTGCTAGATATTGTCTTTTGTTACTCTTTTAGTTAATTATGACACTTGCTGATGCCCTGTATTTCATTGCTTTAGATTTAAATGGTATTATGTAGCAGCTCAGCACAGAAGAGCGACGCTGACTTTCTACTGCAGATGTGTTTACACTGGTCATGCATTATATTTACATTAAAGGGCCTCTATGTATCTACCTATGACCACTGCCCTGCCACCGTTTACAGTCTTATCTCTCTCGACTTCAGGCAGAGCTTGATTGCAGAGCCCTGTTTAAGGTATGGTTGTTAGGGTTGCACACCCCCTGACTGCATAAGGTGGGCTGTTCCTCATCTAGGCATGGGGGCCAGAGGGGTACCATCTGTGGGTGCTGCCCAGCAGTAGTGATGAACAAGGGGCATGTGACAGACCTCGAGAGTCGGAGATACTGCAGTTCCAATTCCTCAGGAGTGCCTCGGCAGCCAATGGGTGCACGGTGAGTAGAGGAAGGGCGCTTCTGGGGAATAATGGCACCCTGGTAATAGCATAAAGGGCTATTGTTTATTCACACCCAGTGTGTAGAGTAGCGTTTCCCAACCGAGTCCTTGGGGACCCAGAGACGGTCCATGTTTTTGCTCCCTCCCAGCTGCCTGCCAGACTGTCTACATTTATGTAAAAATGTGGACTGTCTGTGGGTCCCTGAGGACCGGATTCAGAAACAGCGATGTAGAGGATGGGGCCATGTGACACATCTCCCTGCCTCTCTTTCCATGCCCACCTTCAGAACGACCTGGGGCAGGTGGTCCTGCTGGGGCAGGACAGGCTGTACCTGATGCCCAGAGACCTGGCCCAGCCTCACCCATATACAGGCCACCAGAGACAGGACCACAGTAGCTTTTGTGCTGAAGGCCTGTCCTCCACTTCAGCCTCTCAGGGATCAGGCACTGTATTAGGCTACAGACACTGGCATGTCGTGCAGGTGAGGACAGTCAATGGCATGCCCAGTGCTTGGCGTGCAGTTAAGGACAGCCTATGGCATGCCCAGTGCTTGGTGTGCAGTTAAGGACAGCCTATGGCATGCCCAGTGCTTGGCGTGCAGGTGAGGACAGCCAATGGCATGCCCAGTGCTTGGCGTGCAGGTGAGGACAGCCAATGGCATGCCCAGTGCTTAGCATGCAGGTGAGGACAGTCAATGGCATGCTCAGTGCTTGGCGTGCAGGTGAGGACAGCCAATGGCATGCCCAGTGCTTGGCGTGCAGTACACACATGCATGGCTTGAGGTACATGCATGCCTTAAAAGAAATCATGTATTAATGACCCCCAGCAGCTCTGTGGTGTTAGACACAGCTTTAAAGAATAGCAGGTATATGGACCTCATATTTTTTAACAGGAGCATGAGTGTCATTACATAGAACTAAAAAAAAAACTCAATTGTCTAGAAGTGACAGATACATCCCACTGTAATTATTTTACATATTCCTCTTTCCTCTAGATTCACAGCACATACATAGAGGCCAACTGGCCAATAAGAGTGAGTATTCAGCATGTGTGAAAGATTCATGTAATCATCAAGATTCAAGTTGATGTAAATCAGTGTGGTGATTTAACACATCCCTAAGAGGGATCCGGCTGCATGTTTTAATTCATTCTACTGTCCAGATTGAGTCACCAGTGGTGCTTTTCTGTCCCATATTTCGAATACATAGTGAAATATTACAGATTTGCGTGATTGTAGGTTACACAGTATCAATGGAAGGTTGCAGTGTTCTTGGGAACAGATGGTTACCCAAAACCCAATATTATAAAAATATTACAATTGTTTGGTTAACAATCAGCTGTCTGTGTTAAAAAGCAATATTCTTTACATTACAGCTTTTATGTTGCAGGAAACTGATTTGTAATACAATGGTGTCCTGAGTATTTCAAATTAAACAGGCAAGAGTAAGATATGTTATTTACATTAAAAAATGTTTTTCATGAATATAAATGAAAAATATGTCCATTAATTTTCCAGTTTAATGACAATTGTGCTCATGTTGTTGCAGTTTACAGCCATAGATCCAAGTGGGCAGCAGGTGGCTGTTGCGGGGAGGCATGGTCTTGCTCACTACTCTTTGGTCACTAGGAAGTGGAAGCTGTTTGGGAACGTGGCACAGGTTTGTGAGATCGATTTCATTTACAACTTTACTGTGAAATGATTTTGCATTTAAAGTAAGATTCGCCCTTCTTGTTCTGCAGGAACTAGCCATGGTGGTCACTGCAGGACTTGCATGGTGGAATGACCACATTGTTGTTACCTGCTTCAATTTAGCTGAGCAACGAGAAGAGGTAAAATGATCCGTGCTGAGCACTAGCAAAGGCGGCTGTGATTTGTAATCAGAAATTAAAAAGTTAAATTGCACAATATAATGATGCTAATTTAATTTTAGTTTGATCATTTTCTTAGCCATAAATTCCATGCACCATGAATAGAGAACTTTTTTTCTTTTTATATAGCATAGCGCGAACACATTGAATGTTACCTGTGTTATCAAATTCTGTTGGAGTTTCGCTTCCATAAATTGTTGTCTCTTTGCTAAAATGCAGTCCAGCAGGTGGCACAGTGCCAACTGTGACTTACCGTCCGGGAAAGGAACCATGACAAATGTCATTTTACTGGTTGCGCAATTTCCAAATATGGGACCTCATGTGAAACCGATGTTTTTGAATTCCAGTGGAATTCCCCTGGTAGCAGACTGAAAGTTGCAGCCAAATGTGAAATGGCCCTTCCGATTTCCTCTCCCCCTCAAGCTCAGGTTTTACCCTCAGAAGTGTAACCTGGACAACGCTCATGCCAGCACCACCAAGCTGCACTCGGAGACGCTGCTGTTGCACGTGTCCCGCAGCACAGTCCTGCGCTTCCGGGCTGACTGCTTCATCAACCTCTACAGCATCAGCGTCAGGCTGGACAGGTGGGCGTCTGCGGTACTGCACATAAACGTCACCCTATGCACTGCTCCCTCCGTACGTTGTCGGACCTGTGCTGAGCATGGTTCGCATGAGCTGCGATCAGAGGACTGAGATTGCACTTGATTCTGTGGGTTGATGGATGCATGGATGGTCTCCTTCCCTCTGCCTTCCCAGGGCCAGGCCCTCAGTCAGTGTGGAGCTGCTACAGGTGGTGTCTTTATCCCGCTACGTCCCTCAGCCAGCTAAAGTGGTGTCTATCATGCTCACTTCAATTTGCACTACGACAGGAATCACCGTGAAACCCCACCAGGTTAGACTGAAGACAGGAGAAGTCATGTGACAAGCATATTCATTCCACTTTTTGCATTAATTTCTTGTCCGTTTTGTAACTATTAACTATTGTAACTATTTAAGTACATTATATAAGTACATTTGTTTGTCTAGTGCAGTGTTTTCTGGTCCGATCTTCAGGGACCCACAGTCAGTCCATGTTTTTGCTCTTGTGGGAGGTTAATATTTATTGGCTACAAATGAATCATGATGAATGATGACTGATACAAGTGAGTATTTTAGAAATTAACCACAAGATCAAAATCAGCTGAATGCTCTTCCTGCATTTCAGGGTGCAATATTAGATCTCAGCAATCATACCGGTGAAAAGTCATTCAAGTTAAAAGTCTTTTAAGTGTTGAGTGATGGCTTGTTTTGACAACAAGGTCTCCTTCAATATGTTTTCAAACACTACTGGTTTATTATCGTATATTGTCATATGATGATTAACCGCTAGTTTTGTATCATATAATCAGTGGTTTATTATCAAAATTAATACCATGGTAAATACTATTTCCTTATTGGTCCAGAGATGTCACATGGGTGCTGATTATTTTCATGTAACCATAGAGGTAGCTCCGGCAGCCTGATAACAGTTATATATTAATGTGTTTTAATGTTTTATTAAACACGTTAATATAAAAACCTGTGTGACTTTTTACTCATCAATTAGCTGTCATTCTTATCAGCACAGTTTCCCCTGGTTTCCAAACCCAAGCGCTGGTCTGTTGACAGTTTTTCTGGTTGCCGCTTGCAGTGAGTAGCCTGATCAGAGCACATTGGCACATAATTTAATGCTAATTAAAATAATTTTCGGAAAAACTGTGGCTAGTTTATTCTGTTTTTATTTTTGTGTTTTTTAGTCTTGGAATAAGTGAGATACACCACTTCATGGTGTGTAGTTACATGAAAATGATTGATTTCAACTTGGATATTGATGATAACTGAGCACCTTGTTATGTAATCCATGCTGTATTCTCTTATGAAAGTGGAATTCTGAGGCAGGGTCCTCAGCACGTCAGGCATCTCATTTCTGGTCCCGGGCTCTGCCTTGCCCTCCATCTTCAGGTCTGCCTCACAGAAAGTATCCTTCTCAACATGGCAGGGCAGCTTATCATGCTGCAAAGGGACGACTCCAGATCTCAGGTGCAAGAAAAGGAAACCATGCCTCATCAGAAGAAGCTGGTGAGTAAGGAGCCCAAAATCTCTACCAGTTACCAAGACGAATATTTATTTATCATCATCTCTGACATTGTCCCCAGTTCCCATTTTGCCCCCCCGTGGTGCTGGCACAGTGTGTGGAGAATGTGTGGACAGCCGGTCGCAGCAGCAAGCAGAAGCGCCACCTCCTGGAAGCTCTTTGGATTTCCTGTGGCGCGGCAGGCATGAAGGTCTGGCTTCCGCTCTTTCCGCGCGACTGTCGCAAGGCCCACTCCTTCCTGTCCCGGCGCATCATGCTGCCATTGCACATCAGCATCTTCCCCCTGGCTGTACTCTTTGAAGATGCACTGATCTTGGGGGCTACCAGTGAAGTGGTGCTGTATGATGGCCAAGGGTTGCCCCCAGATTCCTTGGAGGTCGTCTTCCCTTTCTTGACTGTGGAGCGGACATCTCAGATCTACCTCCACCACATCCTACAGCAGCTGCTTGTGCGGAATCTTGGAGAGCAGGCCGTGCTGCTGGCCCAGTCTTGTGCTGGGCTTCCATACTTCTCCCACATACTGGAGCTGATGGTCCACGTGGTCCTGGAAGAGGAGGCCACCTCTCAGGAGCCCATCCCTGACCCGCTGCTGCCCACTGTGGTCAAGTTCATTACCGAGTTTCCCCAATTCCTCCAGACCATTGCGCACTGCGCACGCAAGACTGAGTATGCCCTCTGGAACTACTTGTTTGCTGCCGTCGGCAACCCTAAGGACTTGTTTGAAGAGTGTCTGATGGCCAAAGACCTGGACACAGCTGCATCCTATCTCGTCATCCTGCAAGTGGGTTTTTATCTTCTGTAGGATTTTCTGGTTCATTCATTTCCTCCGTTTATGCTGTGTACCTGTGCTTATTTAACAATCACATTTTCCGTGTATATGTTTTGCTAGCTCATTGTGACTGTTTCACTGATTTTTAGCATATCTGTCTGCCTCCTTTTCCAGAACACGGAAGTGCTGGAAATTAGCCGCAAGCACGCTACCCTGCTGTTCAATACTGCTCTGGAGCAAGGCAAGTGGGACCTGTGCTGTCAGATGATTAGATTCCTCAAAGCGATTGGCTCAGGGGAGTTAGAGGCGCCGCCCCCCACACCAGCCACTCAGGTACACTCATCCACTCAGTGAATTTTATAAAGGACACACCCCTTTGGAGAGCTGAATGTATTAAAACCTAGTAGACTCTAGTTCCTGCGAGACAGGAAGTATAATGATTAAGACCAAAGGTTTGTTGGATTAAATGCTAATTGGGTCTGTGTTGTATAAAGGGCATTTAACCAGAGCTGTTTCATTTTCAGCTGTGTACCAAGGCTAAGCAATTGAATCTGTGGCTGCGTTCGACTTCATGCAGCCGCTTACAGCACAACAGCAATGCCAACAGGTGTTCCGGGCAGTTCAGTTCCCCGTGTTTCCCCTGTCGCTCGCGCGCTGACTTGTACGCGGTTTCGCTGTTGTTTTCATGTCTTTTTACGAAGCTCTTCAGGTAAACACGCCATATATCTTAAAACATCTTTCAATGTTTTTTATTTTTACAGATAATAAATGAAATTGTTTAATTCGCTGGATAGAGATATTTCTTAATGAAAACGGTATAGTATTGCTTATAAGACTTTATTAAGCATGAACATCTACTGTATTCACATGTAATAATGTACCTGAGTGATTTTCAGACATCTCACATACATATTTGCCTAAATATTAGG